>JAKZJZ010000406.1:0-50407 GCA_022702705.1 Papilionanthe hookeriana x Papilionanthe teres
TGCCCTGGGTGGCTCGGTCGCGGTGAAGGGGCTGGCTTACACACACACTACATTTATACACTACACCTACACACTACACTTCCACATACCTCCTAAAACCACACCCATACCCAACTTGACCTCCTGACTCATGTAGGTGATTCACATGGATGGTCCTTAACCCCTAAGCCCATGGCGAAGAGGGTTAGGAACAACATAGTGAATGCCTCAAATGAGTCCCTTCATGGCTCATGTGGGCTTGATATGGCTTCATGGCTCAACCAAAATGACTTCTTTCCACTTACATCCACCCAATCTTCAATTTTCCAAATTTTCAATTTTTGACCCCCGGAGCCTACACCCGCTTAGCCTACCCAAAACCCCGAAATTACCCAAATTTCTCAAAATTTCCAAATTATCCAAAATTCTCCAAAATCATTCCCAAACATTTCCACATCACTTAAATTGATCATCCATACCCAAAAATACCAAAAATTCCAAGAAAACCTCCCAATACCCTCCAAATACCCAAAATACCCCTCTTGACCTAAAAATCCAAAAATTCAGAAAATTCCCAGAAAATTCCAGAAAATCCCAAATATTCCCAATTTCATTTTATCCAACTACACCATGGGCCAATTTTGTCAATTTACCCTATTTTTTCAAAATCCCCAATTTGACCCATTTTAACCCTAAGTGAACCCAATGTCAAACCAAACCTACCCAATTGACCCCAATTTTGGTCCAATTCAATTCTAAACTTCAATTCAATATCCCAAATACCAATCTAGACCAAATCCAAGCCCAATTTGATTGACATTTGGATCCAATCTCACTTTTGGCCTTAAAGCCCAATTTGGACCCATGACCCAAACCTAACCCAAACTCACCCAATTCAATTCCAATTAACCCAAAATCTTTTCTAAATCTTCCTTAACATTCCCACAAACAAAATACTAACATGATTTGCACAAAATTTAGACCCAAACCCCACTCAAACTCAACCCAAAGTTAAAAGGCCCAATTTTGACCTAAACCCAAACCTAACCCAAATGAGCCCAAACCCCAAAATCAAAGCCCAACCAAAGTCAAAACCTCTTTGAAACACTCCCATAAACATTTTTCAACATTGATTTTATATCATTTTAAACCCTAGCCCAACATTAGCCCAAGTTAGCCCAATTTGACCTACATAGGCCCACTTACCAAATAAATCCAAATTCAAACCAATTCAACCCCAAATCACACCAAATTGACTCCAAGCCCTTCATAGAACATCCCTAAACCAATTATGACATTTATTTGACAAAGTTCTTCACAAAATATTTACCCAAATGCCCATCCTAAAATCAAAAAAGCCCATTCATCTTAAACTTTCCCAAAGGCCCACATGGCATTTCCACTCATCAATCATTTAATCAAAATCACCCCTAAGTTTCAAAATCATCAATTAAACCATTCCAAATCAAGCTTCATGCAAATTTTCACCAAAATATCCAAAATTCTTAAAACCCATTTCCATGAAATTGACTCAACTTTCCCCAAGCCAAAGACAAGCTATGCAAGCCATGGACAAGCCACATGAAGCCATGGAAGGCTTGACATGTGACCATGCCATTAATGGTAAAAGGAGGGGCCCCTTTCCTAATATTTCATTAAGCATTTTTTACCTTAAGCATGTCACACACTAAACCATGTTTAGCCACCTCATCATGGATAGAAACCACACCACTCTCCCTTGGCTGGCCCAACTGATCCTCTCAGCCCAAAATCAGGCCATGGGGAGGTGCACCCAACCCAACCAATGAGTTGACCAAATTAAGGCCCAAATGACCCCCTCCCCATTCCATTTTAATTCAAAGCCTTTACACATGGCAATTGCCAATTGATTGCACAAACCTCCAACCCTGACCCACCTGGACCTGAGGGTGACCCATGCCTGCCGGCCAGCCGCCTGGATCGCCGGAAAACACCATGGCTGAGACCTTGGGAGGAGCCAAAGTTTGGAATTCCCACTTGCTGAGCTGCCCCATGCCAAATGGTCACTATGGCTGTTCTTCTCCTCACCAGAGCAGCTGATCCCATGCCTCAACTCCCCCTGGAAGGCTCTCCAGCCTCTCCTATTTAAACCCCTCACCCTCACGACCATGAGAAGAGAGTTACACAAACCTTGCCGAAACTCTGCCAAAATTGTTCCAAACCCTTCTCCACCCTTAGAGCAGTTGAGCCCCAGTGTCAATTTGCCCTAATCCCCACTGATAAAATCTAATTTCCCAACTGAAATTCCACCCAAAACCAGGACACTTCTCCACAGTGAGCCAATCCCCAAATTGATTGGTTCTACACCTTCACCAGACCAAGGGAAGGTGTCCACCAGCAAAGCCCCATCTCCGAGGCCACCCGGTTGCTCCGGCCTCCAAGCTTTGTGATCGGGCTTGGTCGAAATCACACCTAGACAATTCACTGAGACCGGGAGACTTCATCCGGAGCTTGCGGGATCCAATCGAAGGTGCAACAACTCTCAGATTGAAGCCTCACTTCTCTGAGCAAAGGTATGAGCTAATTTTTCATCCCGAGCTTCTAGAGATTCTCCATTTCGAATGCTTTAATTTCAATGCATGATAGCCGTATAGATGTGTTCGTCTCTTCAAGACGAATCCATAGAGCATAAGAACATGAAAATCCATTGAGTATCGAGTGAGATCTTAGGGATTTAGTGTGGACGGCTCTCGGGTGAGGATGCTCGGGGACGATGAACGGATGCCGTCCATTCAATACACGCGCGGACGGACGGCTCAGATGGCGTCGGACCAGGAGACGGTACGAGAACCGCGGGGCCCGGGCTGCTGACTCAGGTGGCGGCGTCGAATGGGAGCGCGACACGCGGCGTTTCGGAGATGCCGAGGATGAGTTGGCGCCGCGTGGATAAATAGAAAATTAGGGTTTTTTTTGATTTATTTAATTCCCTAAACTTCAAAAATTCATAACTCTGTGTAGAAAAATCGAGAAAAATAAAATAAAAATACCCTCTTGCTCGGTGAACGAGAGGAGAATAATGTGGAAAAGAAATCATTTAATTTCATCAAGTATTTTATTTTTTATAATTTATTTACTCTCTGCATACTTTTAATTCTCCATGCATGTATACAATTCACCATGGCATGAGACCATAGGGCTTTTGAAGCCTCCGAATTTGGGAACATTCCCTGAATTTTCCAAAGTCAGAGGCCATCCCTATAAAAAGTTATTGATTTTTCAAATTCATGTTGCTGTTTTGAGTATTTTAATTCCAATAAATAACATGTTGTTAAATAAATTCTAGGAAAATTTGGTGATGTTTCTTATGATCAGAGAACCCTAGGAAAAATAGGTTTTGACTTAGTTCATTTAAAACAACCCTAATTGGCTTAAACACCCAAAATAGGTCTCTAATTAATTAGAGTTAACCATGCATCAAATTGACTTGAAATTAATTCTCCACTAACCTTTAGGATCAAAGGAATCCACCATAAAAGTTTGAGGTCAATTGGACTTGGTTAGCCCCACTAATTGGGTTGATTAAGCTACTTAGCCATTTTAAACTTTAAAAATTCATAACTTTTAAAATACCTTTCAAAAATTCACCAAATTGGTTTTGGAGCCTCTCTGATACCAGGGGAACCTAAGAAAATTAAAATTTCAATTTTCTAAAAAAGTTAATTTTTAATAATATTTTAATATTTTTAATAATTAAAAAATAATAAAAATCACAAAAATAATAAAATTCACCAAAATGTCACATTTTGAATTTTAATCACATAGGAACAAATCCCACATTTTTCTTAGGTCTATTTAGTGAGATATTAAATTTTAAAGCTTTAAGGTAATTTTAAAATAAAAAAATGTATTTTCTAGCATTTTCACTAAAATAATTATAATAAATCATAGAAAAATCAGAAAATTGCAAAATTTGCTTCTCTGATTTCCCTGATATCAGAGAGATTTTTGAAAAATATAAAATTCATTTTTCAACTTTTATTTTATTTTTAAATTAATTAACACTCCAAAACTTAAAATAATTATAATAAAAATAATATAATTCAAAAAATCACCAAAATTGGTCCAAGTGGTCCTCTGGTCATTAGGAATGTCCCCTAATTTTCTTAGGGACAGAAACTTTCCCTTGGTCATGTTATTAAATTTTCCTTGAAAATCTCTATTTTCTACCAAAAATAATTATATAAATAAATTTAATACAGAAAAATCACATTTTCTCCTCATGTCTTTATTGACATATGAGTGAAGTTACATAAAAATTTCAAGTTCATTTGAGTTCAATTTACTGAGTTATGAAATTATTAAGCTTAAAGGGTAAAGTGGTAATTAAATTTCTTTTTAACCCTTAATTAAAACTTTAGGTTTAATAAAAAATTAACAAGTAAAATATTTGATCCTAATCTGATTTGGATGATTGAAATTTAAATAATTAAAGGGTAGAAACCCATTAAACAATTTAAAATGATTAAACCTTAATTAAATAATTGATTAAATTTGGAAGAATAATAAAATTGGAATTATTAAAATAGGGATATTATTAGGAAGAGATTTATTCCTTAATTTAAAAATCCCTAAATTAATTATCTCATTAATATTCAATTCTTAATTAAAATGATAACTCAAATTTAAAATATTAAAAGACTTAATCATTAAACTAAAATTAAATTATTAAACTCTTTTAAAAATTTCAATTAAAATTAAAAAATAAAATTAAATTCAAATTAAATTAAATTAAATAAATTAAATTAAATTAAATTAAATTAAGATTACAAATTAAATTAAATTAAAGATTAAATTAAATTGAATAAAACAAATTAAATTAAATTAAATTAAATTAAATTAAATTAAATTAAATTAAATAATTAAATTAAATTAAATTAAATTAAATCAAATTAAATTAAATTAAATAATTAAATTAAATTAAATCAAATTAAATCAAATTAAATTAAATTAAATCAAATTAAAATAAAATTAAATCAAATCAAATTAATTAATGTAACATCAAATCAAATTAAATTGAATTAAATTGAATTAAATTAAATTAAAACTCAATTAAATTAAATTAAATTGAATTAAATATAACATCACCTAAAACGAAAGAAATTAAATATAAAGCGACTTGAACACTATTCCAAATTTAAACCCATTAACTTAAATCAAATCATTTGAATACCAATTTACCCTCGAAAGCTTTGGTTATTATAACTCCTAAACGTAACATTAAATGAAATGTTACTTCACTTATAGAATATTCAAATGTCCTAGTTCACTGAGCAAGATAACAACAAAACTTGAATTCTCGGATGATTAATTCATTTGTATAATTAAACCCATTTGGACTTAAAACAATCCTAGAAATATTGAAAAGATGTTTAAGATTATTCTTAAGCACCTCCTCAATATGATAGGACATTTATAAGAACAATTGGACTTAATTGTTCTTTGATGAAGAAAATCGTCCTTAAACCAAAACACAAAGAACCTAGACGTCATAGGAAATGACTAGCTATAGGATTAGGAATTTGGTAGAAAACCATAACCCTTCCCTTAGCTTTACCTAGGAACTTGCTTAAATATTCTAATTGTGTTTTAAGTGCGGCTTGGGATGACGGGAAGACCCTCAGGGTACGCTTTTATTTTATTACAATTTACTTTCTTGCAATTTACATTATTGCAATTTACTTAACTGCATTGCACTTACTTTTCTTGCATGATAAACAAGCTGTTGCATGAAAACTCACACCTTTAGGATAGCCCTAAAGCCGAAACCAAAACTAAGTTAAAAGTCATTGCAAGATAAAATTCACCGCCACAACATTTCAAAATATAAAACAACTCAAAATTTAATCACAAACGGAACACAAAACTACAATTACAATTAAATTAAAACGTCACTGTTGGATGATCGGGAATACCTCGGATGATGTAACCTACGTGTTGCTAACGGGATTTCCCACGGTCTAAATGAAAGTGTGGAACTCATTCGGTTGAGTTTAGCAAATTCATCCGGACTAAGTGAATCCGATAAAAATAATGATGCCGGAAGGATGGAACCGTGGGATCTTAACCGGTGTCGTTATAATCAACTTTAAGATTTGTTTTAATTAAAACATAAAAAAAACACCTGGAAATTAAGATTTTCTCTAAACCAAAACACTTTTATCATCCCCTGATTTATAATTTCTAAAACTAAACCTCTGCAACAACAAGGAGCTTGGAGCATGGTGTGCAGCACGGCCATCGTCATCGTGCAAAACTCGAGTCTACTTCGACAAAACTTTCCTAGAACTAAACAACAAAGCCATAGGACTTCGAGGTAATTTGCCTAGTGCGACATAAATCCTCAACTCTTCGTTAGGCATTTGCATTGCAAATTAAGCCCTAACCGGTCTTAGGATTCCGAGGTAGTCGTCCGATACGACATAAACCCACACATCTTCGAGGCTATTTGTATGATTCTGTCATATAAATATAAGCCCTAATTAATTAAAATTGGCAAGATCAAAACATTTAAATAAATATTAGGACTTTCCTAAATCCAAGCCAAACAATAGGATAGTCGAAAAATTACCGAAGTTCACTTCGAATCTGTGATTTCTCCCACTTTTCTTCCTTTGGATTCCCTAAACAAAATGTTCCAAACTTGATCCATTCCCTATTGAAATTCCAAAATTCAATCCCTTGAAAATCTTAAACTTTGAGATCCTTGAGAGCAGAATTATTGATTATTATCGAGAGTTTTCTTAGGTGATTCCCATCACTTAAGATGTAATTAACTATAGGGGCTTGCCCTTATAGGGAATTTTAAAGAACCCGGGTAATATAAACCCTGTTTAATGTTTTCATATTAAGCGGGGAATTTTGTCGGCTTATAAAATTGGTTCGCGAGACCAAACGGATGTCACAAATCTTCTAGTTTATTTAATCGAGCCCCACCGTCGAGCGGTGTGTCTATCCTTAGGGATAGATACACGGTTTGTGGTGCGGTGCTCGTTTATATAAACTATTTGGGATGTGAGATCGGTTTAATCTCATATCTTAAAACCTTCAAATTTAAAATTATTTTCAAAATCAAATACTACTTTTCAAATTATTTATTTTAATTAAATTAAAAATTCGCCGACAGCTTCTGTTAGGCGACCCCCCTTTAAAATAACACACAACCTAAAAATATGCCGACAGATTTCTGGCGACTCCGCTGGGGAAAAATTCCTCTCTCCATTTTAATTAGATAATTCTGCTTTCAAAAATCGGTAGTGTATCCATGTCCCTTGTGGATCAAACTACCCTTCTTTCCGTTGGAATACTATGTTCATTTCTACCTTGGACAAGTATAGCCAACATTCTCGGATTTAGGAGCCACTGTTTAGACACCCCTAAACAGAGAGGTTCCGAGATCCTTTTACCTCATTTTTGAGGTGGGGTGGACCCCGATAGGTGTTAGTTTTGGAATGATCCTTCGAGTCGAGAAGTCTTGCTTAAGACTTTCTTTTCCTTTCCAACTGCGAATCGGATTCCTTACCTTCTCTACACCTTTGAACATTCCGTTCTAAATAAACAAACCCTCTAATAAGTGATTCTTTTAACAAATGATTCCTTCTTAAAAATACATGAACAAGAATGAGTTCGGACTCTTTTCAATTCCTTTCTTTTCGTCCTAAAGAAAAGAAGCATAGCTTGGGACTGACAACCAGAATCTACCCTGCAGAAATGGAAGCCCCGAAACTGATTTTCTCCTTCACCAACGGATCTGGACTTCGTCCGTCCATAAGGATGAGCTGCCCGACAATGGGATCATCCAATTTGGACGAGGATTTGAAAACACGAACGTCAAGGTCACCGACGTCTCCCTCTTTGCAGCGACGAACAAGATATCCGAAGCCGAGGAGCCACCGCTCGAGTTCGACCTTAGGTCGACCCGAGAGTTTCCTCCCTGCGAAGGATCCCGATTAGGAGAAGTACTTGCCGTCCGCGGGAGGAGCTGTTCTTACTACCCCCAGCTGGTCTAGTTGTTTACGCACCTACCCCGACTTCTGCCAAATCAAAGGGAAAGAAATCCGGAACTATGGTAAGCTCTGTTACCGTGGAGGGTACGAATCTTCTGTAAGACCTTCTATTTTCGAAATCGGGTCCGGTTCAAAGGTTCCGTCACCGACAAGGACCCGAAGAAGAAACAAGTAGAAGGATCGCCGGAGAAGCCGGAGGCTGCCGAGATTGCTTTCTGGAGAAAATTCCGGAGCCGCCGGAATATACACCGCTACCGGAATATACACCTGCCGCTGACTACATACCACTTTTGGGAGGAAGCAGGTTTCATCCCCTCTCCGCCGTAGAGGATGAGGAGAATGTTCGCAAGATTGCTGCCACATTACCTCGGCCCGCATACTACAACGATAGCCGCAAGAAAAGAACTAGAACTACGCCGTTTGCTCGACTGCAAACTTTGGTAGAAAAGTTAGCAAGGAAGGAAAACTGCCTCGTATCGGAGATTCTACAAAGGATAGGGCGGGTGCCGGTCAAATCCCGTCTTGGACCCCGAGTAGAACCCGCCATCATGACAGAAAAGCCAAGCAAAAGAATGAAGGCTAGTCCGCCCGTTGTTGTCTCAGGATTACAGATTAGGGAGGATACCACCTTCCAGCATTTGGCCGACAGACCATGCGGTCCTAGACCTTCTCGCTGCTAGAAGGATGGTATGGCGTCCCACTGCTGGGCGATTGAGATTGAAACAACAGCCCGAGAAAGAAAGTCTCGCCAGGAGGCTGGAATCTGAAGAAAGTGCAACTGCGATAAAGGGGACTCGTGAAAAAGGGACCCGGCAGCTATCACATGACAACCACAAAGACACACAGAAAGCCCCGCTGGAAGATGCCATGGAAAAGTTGAGAACCGATATCCGACGGTTGGCAAAAGAAAGAGAAGAAAAGTTCGGAGATGAGATCGATTCATCGGAATTCATGGACGACGAATATGCAGAAATCAATATGGTTGAGACACGAGCTTCATCAGCTTCGCAAGGTGCTCCTGCGGCCGCGAGAAGAGAGGAGCCGGACCGATGAGAAGACGGCTTCGGGAAAAAGACGACACGATCGCTCGAATGGCGAAAAGGATGGAAGAGATGGCCGTAGCTCCGGCCACTCTCCGAGTCAAGTACAACCACATAGAGAGACACCCCCGGAGGTCATTCATATTGTAGACGGATGAAAGGAGATTACATCCGTCGATGGGGATGACCGGCTAAAAGGATACAACACGAAGTATGATCCACGAAAAGGATATCAAGAACTTGGTAGAACAGCGAGGTGCGAGAAGCCTTAGCACAATCGAAGAACGGGACATCCATTCGGACGGGTAGACCTTACCCGGAAGAATTCGACGACTGTCCCGATACCCGAAAGGCTTCGTACCACCTGCGTTCAGAGACCTTCGACGGAACCGGGAACCCCCGACGGCATGTTGCACACTTTCGTGCCGGTTGTTGCAATGCGGCGGGAGCGATGCGTTACTCTTCCGACGGTTCGTCGGCGGTCCGTCGGGAATCGCTTTCGGCGGGTATGCGGAGGTACCCGATGGTTCGGTGAAGACGTTCTCGAGCTAGAGAACCTCTTCATCGAAGCAATTCGCCGGAGCTCGGCACCACATCACTATAGGTGATTTAGTGGTAGAGAAACAAAGGCCGAATGAAACTTTGGTGGATTACATACTTCGATGGAGAAACTTAAGCATGAAGTGTGAACCACAACTGCAAGAACAACATGCGATCGGCATCTTGCTTAAAAGCATTCACGGCCCGATAGCACTTCTCCTCGAAGGATTCACTTATTAAGACTTTCGAGAAGTTGTTAAGCAAGGCCGGAAGCTTGCAAGAAGAGGCGAAGCAATTAAGTTTTGCCGACAAGACGGACAAGCGAAGCCGGTGAAGACCTTCGAATAGAAATCCGGGATCGTTGCGGCGGTTGACAAAGGCAAGCAACCGATGCTGAAATACCACGCAGGAATGGCCGCGAGCAACCACAACGGAGTTACCGAGCAACCCGGTCCGACTATCGGTCGTCTCCGCGGTATGAACAACCGTCTCGTCCGCAACGTACATTGAGGGAGCTTCGAGCGGGGAATATCCATTCAAGAATGAAGCGATGACCGAAAATGTTCCGTAGTCCGATGAAGACTCCGGATTTCCAGTTGCTGGAACCTAAAAGACCGGAGGAAGTCAACAAGAACGGTGATCCCAACTTTTGCCCCTACCACCGGATTCTTGGGCACAAGATAGAAGATTGCATTACCTTTAAAAGTTGGCTCAACGACGACCTTCGGAAAGGAAATATAACAATCCCGAAGGAGTACATGAAGGAACCCCGAAAGGAGGTTCCGTCGATGTTATCTCAAGCGATCCCGTCATTCCGATAGATCCCTATGCAAGCGACGATGGATGGACTACCGCACAGGACGAGGACTTCAAAGAAGATTTTAGACAACATCCGAACCGCCTCGGTGCGAGCTTCAATTCAGAGTTCGAGACCTGTTATGCCGGTACTATCACTTGCGATAGAAGAACCACCTCGACAGGAGACGATCGAAGAAAAGAAGAAAATTAACGAAGAAGAGGGGACCGAGACTCCTAAGGCTAGGCTAGGGGCTGCTAATCCTAGGATAGTTGTTTCCGATTCGGGGGAGAAATCCCTCGAACCTCTGATTTTGTATGATTATCTGCTCACTTCGGTGGGATCATATAATGATAAGGGTGATGGCGTTGGCTACGTTTTGGTTGTTTCTAACGATTACGTAACTAGCGACAATCCGGACATCGACTTCGATACCAACGAGCAATTCTCAAATCATACACGATCTCGACGAGCAAAATAACGAAGAAGACATCCATCAAGGAGGCTACGAGAGTTCAACAAGCAACGGATCTATACGTGAGTTTCGAGGAGCTCCGGTTGCGATAGAGTTAGAGCCTTCGGATTTTGAAGAAAATACGGAAGAGCCTGTCATTCCGATTCGGGAAGAGACACCGGCAAGTTCAACACTAGATTCAGAAGAAATTACAGAAGTCAACTTGAGAAGTGGAAAAGTTCTACCTCCAAGAATGGGTCCAAAAGACGAAGGAAAGCGGTGGTTGTTCAAGAAGAACCAACCCGACGAGAAGAAATACCCATTCGAGAAGAACCGAGACGCATGAGAACAAAGTGGACTACAACGTGCTAGCCCATCTTAGGAAACTACCGGCAGGCCGAGCATTTACGATGCTCTCATCTTATCAAAGGAGATGAGAGAAGCTGCGATCAAGGCCTTACTTGATCCGGAAATTTGCTTAGCTCGAATGGCCGGAGATTCCTTAGATGAGGTTTGCTCGTTAAAGGAACGACGAGGCATTACCTTCACGGACAATGACCTACTACTTGGGACGATCAGATCACGACCGACCGTTGTACATTTCGATTACAATTGGGAAGTTTACGCTCTCCGGAGTATTGGTGGATCCGGGAGCATCGATCAATATAATGAGTCTTCGAACACTAGCATACTTGGAAATTGATGCTCGCGAGCTCGAAGCGAGACAAAATGTTATTAAGAGGATTCAACCGAGAAAGGAGAAAGAGCCCTCGGGTCAATAACGTTATCGATGAAGACCGGTGACTTAGCAAAGACAACCGCGAAATTTCACATAATTGATTCGAAACGTCGTTCGACGCTCTGTCGGGCCGACCATGGATACATGAAAACGGGATGGTACCATCATCTCCGCATCGGTGCATCGAAGTATTACGATGGAGGGGAACGAGTGCATCAAAGGTGACTTGCGACCATTCTCCGTACATGAGATTGGAATCCATGAAGATGCGGCTTATTATGCACCGCCAAAGAAAACGATCTTCTCCGAGAGATACCGTAACAAATGAAGCAAAGAAAGTTCGGGACAACGAAGAACTTGAAGTTCTAGTCCAACGATCACTCACCACTCCCTTCCGGCGAGATGGTGAAGGTTCCTCCACGACTCGCATCCGAGGTCGAGGCCGGGGACGAGGCCGTGGTAGAGACGTTAGGATAGTTGGACGGAGGAAACCGACCATCAATGTTGATTGGAAAGATAGTTACGAAGAAGAAAAAGAAATCGAAACAAGAAGCGACGGCAATAAGTCGGAAGAAGCCGCAATTCGAAGATCTCTCTCGAAGATGAGAAGAACGAAGAATACAAATCAATGTACGAGAAGATTAACCACTACGTACATACTATGACCCTAACCCCGATCCATTCTAACAAGATCGAGGGTATGGTGGTCGAAGAAGTACGTAACGACGGTGCGAGGCCAATCAAGTTCTACCGTGGTGCTTCTACCTCCAAAAGCTGAAAATAATGTACAATTCGAAGATGTCACTTCATCGGAATTAATGGAATTACCTTTTGAGTGGTACTCTCCCTGTGTTCAAAATTTAATTCAACGTGGTTTCTTACCTCGACAATGGATAAAAGACCAATCACAACATTTTGAAAAATTATGGAATAACTCCGGTCGTCCACCCAATTCAAAGCATGGACTCGGATTCAGCACGGTAGGGTCGGTTGACGATGCCGAATTTTGCTTGGTTGTCACTTGCAAGTCCAATGAAAGCTGCTTGGAAACTACGTACGAACTCGAAGATTTACAAATTGGAGACGCTCCACAGAATTCGAAGAAGAAATTAAATCCACAATAGATGAGTTAAAGGAAGTTAACTTAGGTACTAGCGAAGAGCCTAGACCTACCTTTGTTAGCTCCTTACTCAACAAAGAAGACTCCGAAGAAATAATCAAATTATTAATGGAATTTAAGGACTGTTTTTCTTGGAACTACGATGAAATGCTAGGATTAGCTCCAGAGGTTGCAGTTCATAAGCTAGGAGTGGATCCTACTACATTCCGGTCGGACAAGGTCCCAGAAGAATGCGTCTAGAAATCGAACAACAAGTCATAGCCGAAGTTAAAAAGCTAATAGACGCTAAATTTGTCCGTGAAGAACAATACCCGACTTGGTTAGCTAATGTAGTGCCAGTCAGAAAGAAGAATGGTCAGATCAGAATTTGTGTGGACTTCAGAAATTTAAACAAGGCATGTCCAAAAGATGTCCAAAAGATGAATTCCCTCTACCGATCCCAGAATTAATGATCGACATTGCTTCAACACATGAAATATTTTCATTCATGGATGGATCTTCGGGATACAACCGGATAAAAATGGCTCCAGAAGATGAAAAGCTTACGACATTCGAACGCCGATCGGAGTATTTTGCTACACGGTAATGCCATTCGGATCGAAGAACGCGAGAGCTGACCTACCAAAGAGCAATGACAAGAATTTTTGATGATCTCATCCACAATCAAGTCGAATGCTTACGTGGACGATGTGGTCATCGAAAGCAAAGTAAAGGACAACCACTCGTATGATTTGAGAATTGTTTTCGAACGATCAAGACAATTTAACCTTAAGATGAATCCCTTAAAATGTGCCTTCGGCGTCACCTCCAGGAAATTCTTAGGATTCGTTGTCCGACATCGTGGAATTGAAATCGATCCGGAAAAGATTAAAGCTATCTTAGAAATGACGCCTCCCAAAACCTTAAAACAACTACGATCTTTTCAAGGGAAGCTGGCATATCTTCGACGCTTTATTTCAAACCTGTCGAGTAGGTGTCAGCCTTTCTCGGCACTAGTTAAAAAGGACGCCAAATTTATTTGGGAAGAGAAATGCCAGAAGGCCTTCGAGGACATTAAACAATATTTAATGACACCTCCTGTCTTAGCGGCCCCGAGTCTCGGGTAGACCGGCGATAGTTTACACCGCGGCTTTAGACGACTCTCTCGGAGCCACTGTTGGCCGGGTCGATGATGAGGGTAAAGAAAATGCTCTTTACTACTTAAGCCGTCGTTTACTTCCGACGGAAGTAAGGTATCCCGCGATTGAAAAGCATTGTTTGGCCCCGATCTTCGCCACTCGAAAGCTCGGGCACTACATGCTTTCTCATAAGGTCAACTTCGATCTCGAAGTTTAATCCACTGCGATACTTGATGACTCGTCCAACACTTTCGGCGGACTTGCCGGATGGTCGATGATATTATTGCAATTCGATATAACTTTCGTGCCTCGCGTGCCGTAAAGGGACAAGTCTTAGCGGACTTCCTCGCGGCGCACCCTTTGCGGCGGAATCTCCTCTCGATGATGATTTGCCGGATGAACATATAATGAACCTAGAAGACCCTGATGATCGACGTTGGGAATTATATTTCGACGGAGCATCTTCGGCACACAAAGATGAAGAATCGCAAGTGATAGTGCCCGGTAAGGCAGGAATCGGGCTAATCTTTATAACACCGGAGCGGGGGATGTTAAGATACTCCTACCACTTGACAGAACCGTGTACAAACAATGAAGCAGAATACGAAGCCCTCATAACGGGACTGGAATTAGCTATTCAAATGGGGATAACAGACATCAACATCTACGGGGATTCGCAGTTAATCATTCAACAGATCGCCGGACAATACAGAATTTTAAGGCCAAGACTCGAACAATACTTCCAGTATGCCATACAGCTGTTGGAACAGATTCCAAATGTGAGAATCTACAAAATTCCCAGAAAAGAAAATGCTTTAGCAGATGCTTTAGCCCGTCTCGCAAAAGAATTCACCTGTTTGAAAGACGAATCTGTGGAAGTGTCAGTTCACGGACGTCAGGTCCTATCACAGCTCGACATAGACACAATACACAAATCAGAAAAAGAAAAAGAATCAGTTGCAGCAGTGACGAGAAAACACGAGAAGATTGGCGACGGCCATTGATGAACTACCTGCAAACGGGAAAGCTACCGGACGATAGGTCGCTAGCCCATCAGATCAAGAAAAGAACTCTGTCTTACGCATTAATAAACAACACATTGTACAGAAGGTCTTTTGATCAAATGTGGCTAAGGTGCTTAAGCGGGCCCGAGGCCCGTGAAATCGTTAAAGAGGTGCATTCAGGACTCTGTGGCGCTCACCAGTCGAGTCCAAAGATGAAAATGAAAATTAAAAGACTAGGGTACTACTGGCCCTCGATGATGACCGACTGCATGAAAATCGCGAGAGCCGTTATCAATGCCAAGTGCACGGAGTGGTTCTACACCAACCTCCAAATGTACTGCACCCGACAATTGCGTCGTGGCCATTTGAATGTTGGGACATAGATATAGTGGGTCCAATAGAACCACCATCTTCAAAAGGACATCGTTTCATTCTTGCGGCTACAGATTACTTTTCCAGTGGGCGAGAGCGGTTCCACTTAGAGAAGTGAAAGCACACCACGTGCTACGGTTTTCAAGAACCAAGTTGTCTACCGTTTCGGAGTGCCGCGCGGGATCATCTCGGATAATGGGTCGGCATTCGAAGCACGCAAATCAACAATTTTGTCGGGAGACACGGAATCGACTGGCGATACTCGACAATTTACTACCCAAGAGCAAACGGTCTCGGCGAGGCTTTTAATAAAACTCTCGTTCAAATCTTAAAGAAAACCTTGGACGATAATAAGAGAAATTGGCACGAGAAATTGTTAGAAGCCTTATGGGCCTACCGGACAACCTTCGAACTCCTACTCGAAGCTACACCTTACGCTCGCGGTGTATGGGTCCGAGGTAGTGTTACCTTTAGAGGTTCGGCTTCCTTCACTCGGAATTGCGATTGCAAACAAGATCACGACGAAGAGAATGCCAAATTACGACTCGAAGAATTAGAAGACTTGGAAGGGAAAAGACTTGCGGCGCAACGAATTTAGAACTATACCGAGCTAAGATGGTTCGAGCCCATGACAAGCCGAGTCCGCCCGAGAACCTTCGAAGTTGGTAACTTAGTTCTCGTTGTCAAGAGACCTATTCTTGCACACCGCAAGATAGGAGGAAAATTTGAACCCACTTGGGAAGGACCATTTGTGGTTGAAACGGTATACTCAGGAGGTTCCTACCAGCTAGTGAATTGCCAGAGAGAACGACATATGCTTCCGATCAACGGACGATACTTGAAAAAGTATTACGCTACCTGATGTTTCGAAGGAATGAATTCTTCATCCCTAAGAAACACGGGCAAAGTAATTACTTATGATTGGGTCCGAACCCAAAAATAATAAAATTTGCTAAAATAAATAAAGTCATGATAATATGTTTTCCTTATTTTCTTTTCCAAATCAAAATCTCTTCCATGATCTTATCCTACTTCATTTCTGTTAAATTTGAAAATAAAAAAAATATATAAAAAATGTACCTTTAATAAACATTTTCTTAATGTTCTTGTTCTTAGTACAGCCCCTGATCCTTTTCCTTGTCTTTTCGCAGGGAAATGTCGAACGGGCGGTTGGTCACGAACTTTAAGAATGGCGTAAGCCTTGCACTCGATGAAAAGAGGGTGAAAGATGGAGCGATAATCGAGATTGACTCGGATTTCGCACCGGCACGCCTACGAGTACGAGGAAAGAGGCGGGTCCCGGTTAATCGAGAAGAACTACCCGGGCGAGACGGTGATGAAAGTGGGTGGCCCAAGCCACCAATCCAACAACAAGAAAAGAAAAGCAAACACCGAAGAAGATAAGAAAATGAAGTCCGTAGTCGCTACAGCGGAGGGCAGGCTTGTCAGCGCCGCGCCCACAGAGATTCATGAAGTTCGAAGGGCTACTCTCACAGCCATGCAGCGAAGAAATAAGAATCGTCGTATCCGTAAGATGTTAACAAAACTAGCTGCGGACCAGCGCGACGAGACAGTTGCTAATGCCAGTACATACACTTCGAGGACACCGGTTCACCAGGAACCTGAAGAAAGGAGGCCGGTTCCTAGGATAACGGAAAGAATCGGGGAAATCTCCGGAAGATCGGAAGAAGAAGGCTACCACGCCACGGATAGAACCACCGATAATGCATGACCTTGTTGCGGAGCAACCCCGAGGGATGTCACGACGGGCATCATCCACGAGGAGCCGAGGTATGCGGGAGAACGTGAAGGGATTGAACCATATATCCCACAATATGTCACAAGGCCTCGCCATCCGCAGATCATTCCGGAATACGAGCTGGAGAGAATGCAAAATGTTGAAAAGAAAACCTTTGAATACTTCGAGAGAATTAAAGGTAGAAGAATCGATATACTAGAGGGCCTCGAGCTACATACCGACGTATTCTCCGAGTATGAACAACGGCAAATCGTGGATTGTATCCGGGATTTGAAAAGAATGGGCCGAGCAGGGCCGCCTAAGGAAAATACCTGCTCGGAACCCCGGAGATGGATGCCGGGGAAGGGAAGAATCACAATACTAATGCGGATGCTTGCTACAACTTTCTTTGAAGACGGAAGGAAACCCACGGGAATACTCCGTCATGGGTAAGTAGACCCGATGCCATTAGTCATCAAGAGAATGATAAAAAGATTGATAACATGGAGGGTACTGCCGGCGGATTGCATACCCGATAGCTGCATTATCAACATCTACAAACGGGGTGATTGCATACCCCCACATATAGATCACCACGACTTCGTCGGACCTTCTGCACTGATCTCTTTCCGAACGAGTGTGACATCATGTTCGGATCTGACCTCCGGATAGCGAGGCCCGGGTGAGTTCCGAGGGCCGGTAAAGATACCTTTACCGGTAGGTTCCGTCATGATGCGAAGGGCAACGGAGCGGATATCGCTAAGCATTGCATACCGGGAGTGCCGGTGAAGCGGATCTCGGTTACTTTCGGGAGAATGGACGACGGCAAGACACCTTACCATTTCCAACCGGACCCGAACTAGAGAACCTCCGGCCTTACGAGTCTGTGAGTTACATGGGAGATATCACACCTCCAACGTACATCCAGCTCGGCATCCTTGCCGAGGATGGCTTGTAAGGTGATGTTATTAACCATGTACCCCACTTATTCGGACATGGATTTTTTGACGGATGCTTCTCTTGATGGATCGCCGAAGATCATACATAGTCCGTTTTGAGTATACATGGATTGTATGAAATGTATTCCGGATCGAGTTGTATGATGTATCTTGATATGATTGGAATGAAAGTGACCATGTCACATTTTTGGCCTTCCCTTCTTTTGTGCAAATTGATTGGGAAACGCCATTAAAGTTAAGTGAACTTCGAACAAAGAACAGAAAAGAAATAAAAAAAAAAGAATAAAAGAAAACTTTCTAAAAAAAAAATCTTAAAAAATGACGAACACCAAATTCATATGAACATTAAATAAACGATAAAATAAAATTTGAATCATTAAAAGATAAACGAAATCAACATAAATGTTAAATCAAATCACAAATCAAATTCTCAATCAAATTTCAAATTCAATCTTTCCGAATTCCAAATCAAATTTCAATCTTTTCAAATCACAAATCAAATTCTCGATCAAATTCTAAATCTACTCCGATCGAGTTTCAAATTTGATCTTCCAAATTTCAAATCAAATCTTAAATTAAATTTCAATCGAGTTCAAACTCATCCTTCCAAATCTCATATTCAATCTTTCCGGATTTCAAGTCTCGATCAAATTCAAATTCGATTTCTTCCGGATCTCGAATCGAATATCAATCAAATCAAATTCGAACTTTTGGGTCGAGGATTTTACATCCAAGATCTGCATTGCTTTAGGATTCTTTTCCTATTGCATTCGAAGTACATCAAATTCAAACTTTTGGGTCGAGGATTTTACATCCAAGACCGCTTGCCTTAGGATTCTTTCCTACGGCATTGAAATACATCAAATTCGAACTTTTGGGTCGAGGATTTTACATCCAAGACTGCCTTGCTTTAGGATTCTTTCTATTGCACTTGAAGTACATCAAATTCAAACTTTTGGGTCGAGGATTTTACATCCAAGATTGCACTTGCTTTAGGATTCTTTTCTATTGCCTTTGAAGTACATCAAATTCAAACTTTTGGGTCGAGGATTTTACATTCAAGACTGCCTTGCTTTAGGATTCTTTTCTATTGCCTTTGAAGTACATCAAATTCAAACTTTTGGGTCGAGGATTTTACATCCAAGCTACCCTTGCTAGGATTCTTTTCTGTTGCCTTTGAAATACATCAAATTCAAACTTTTGGTGCGAGGATTTTACATCCAAGACTGCCTTGCTTTAGGATTCTTTTCTATTGCCTTGAAGTACATCAAATTCAAACTTTTGGGTCGAGGATTTTACATCAAGACTGCCTTGCTTTAGGATTCTTTTCTATTGCCTTGAAGTACATCAAATTGAACTTTTGGGTCGAGGATTTTACATCAAGATTGCCTTGCTTTAGGATTCTTTCCTATTGCCTTGAAGTACATCAAATTCAAACTTTTGGGTCGAGGATTTTACATCCAAGCTGCCTTTGCTTTAGGATTCTTTTCTATTGCCTTTGAAGTACATCAAATTCAAACTTTTGGGTCGAGGATTTTACATCCAAGATTGCCTTTGCTTTAGGATTCTTTCCTATTGCCTTTGAAATATATCAAAATTTAAACTTTTGGGTCGAGGATTTTACATTCAAGACTGCCTTTGCTTTAGGATTCTTTTCCTATTGCACTGAAGTACATCAAATTCAAACTTTTTGGTCGAGGATTTTACATCCAAGACTGCCTTTGCTAGGATTCTTTTCCTATTGCCTTTGAAATACATCAAATTCAAACTTTTGGGTCGAGGATTTTACATCAAGATTGCACTTGCTTTAGGATTCTTTCTGTTGCATCTGAAATACATCAAAATTCAAACTTTTGGGTCGAGGATTTTACATCCAAGACTGCACTTGCTTTAGGATTCTTTCCTATTGCACTGAAATACATCAAATTCAACCTTTTGGGTTGAGGATTTTATCAGAGACTTGCATTGCTTTAGGATTCTTTTCTGTTGCATCTGAAATACATCAAAATCAAACTCTTGAGGTTAAGGATTTTACATCCAACACCGCATTACTCTGAGATCTCTCCTCATTGCAATGATTCAATCTGATCAATTCAATTTTCTTTCGAGGCTGAAGATGTTACATCTAAAACCTCAGAATTCCAATTCTCATTTCAAATCAAATCCCTTCAAATTAATCTTGACAAACTTCAATCTAAATTGAAATTCCAATTTGAAATCTAAACTCACACATCAAAACTTAAATTGAAACAAAATAAAATCTAAACCAAAATTCCCCCAGGTCATGTGATTTGGGATTCACCTCCTTTTCCTTTCCCCAACGAGAGTTCAGGAATCTCCGGTTTCAGAGATATACTTGCTACTCCCCAGCGAAAACTCCTCTATTTCGTCCTAAGTTTGTCACTTGGATGTTTGTGTTGGTTTTGTTGATCGCTTCGGTCAACACCAATACGCGCGGTGTGCTCGTCGGCTCACCACACTTATTGGGGGTCCATTTGTTGACCTCATTTTTGATGAGGTCTTCTCTTCTTCTCTTTAGTACTTAGGATCTAGCCTTAAGCTTTTCCTTTGGCTTGTCTTAGAGGACTAGAATTGGGACCCACCTTTTAGAAATTCAAACCACTTCTTAACTCCCTGCAAACTCCACAAACTTGATCGTAGACCCCTAATCACCTAGAGGGTTGAAATCGAATGTGGAAGTTTAAAGGATGAGTTCTATAGGACTCTTTGGCCTTAGGACTGCCACTGGGTGGCACAGTGCAGTGAAGGGGCTGGCTTACACACACACTACATTTATACACTACACCTACACACTACACTTCCACATACCTCCTAAAACCACACCCATACCCAACTTGACCTCTGACTCATGTAGGTGATTCACATGGATGGTGCTTAACCCCTAAGCCCTTGGCTAAGAGGGTTAGGAACAACATAGTGAATGCCTCAAATGAGTCCCTTCATGGCTCATGTGGGCTTGAAATGGCTTCATGGCTCAACCAAAATGACTTCTTTCCACTTACATCCACCCAATCTTCAATTTTCCAAATTTTCAATTTTTGACCCCGGGACCCTACACTCGCTTAACCTACCAAAACCCCAGAAATTACCCAAATTTCTCAAAATTTCCAAATTATCCAAAATTCTCCAAAATCATTCCCAAACATTTCCACATCACTTAAATTGATCATCCATACCCAAAAATACCAAAAATGCCAAGAAAACCTCCCAATACCATCCAAATACCATAAATACCCCTCTTGACCTAAAAATCCAAAAATTCAGAAAATTCCCAGAAAATCCTAAATATTCCCAATTTTATTTTATCCAACTACACCATGGGCCAATTTTATCAATTTACCCTACTTTTGTCAAAACCCCAATTTGACCCATTTTAACCCTAAGTGAACCCGATGTCGAACCAAACCTACCCGATTGACCCCAATTTTGGTCCAATTCAATTCTAAACTTCAATTCAATATCCCAAATACCAATCTAGACCAAATCCAAGCCCAATTTGATTGACATTTGGATCCAATCTCACTTTTGGCCTTAAAGCCCAATTTGGACCCATGACCCGAACCTAACCCAAACTCACCCAATTCGATTCCAATTAACCCCAAATATTTTCTAAATCTTCCTTGACATTCCCACAAACAAAATAATAACATGATTTGCCCAAAATATAGACCCAAACCCCACTCAAACTCAACCCCGAAGTTAAAAGGCCCAATTTTGACCTAAACCCAAACCTAACCCAAATGAGCCCGAACCCCAAAATCGAAGCCCAACCAAAGTCAAAACCTCTTTGAAACACTCCCATAAACATTTCTCAACATTGATTTTATATCAATTTCAACCCTATCCCAACATTAGCCCAAGTTAGCCCAATTTGACCTACATAGGCCCACATACCAAATAAATCCAAATTCAAACCAATTCAACCCCAAATCACACCAAATTGACTCCAAGCCCTTCATAGAACATCCACTAAACCAATTATGACATTTATTTGACAAAGTTCTTCACAAAATCTTTACCCAAATGCCCATCCTAAAATCAAAAAGCCCATTCCCCTTAAACTTTCCTAAAAGCCCACATGGCATTTCCCCTACATCATCCATTTAATCAAAATCACCCCTAAGTTTCAAAATCATCGATTAAACCATTCCAAATCAAGCTTCATGCAAATTTTCACCAAAATATCCAAAATTCTTAAAACCCATTTCCAAGAAATTGACTCGGCTTTCCCAAGCCAAAGACAAGCCATGCAAGCCATGGACGAAGCCACATGAAGCCATGGAAGGCTTGACATGTGACCATGCCATTAATGGTAAAAGGAGGGGCCCCTTTCCTAATCTTTCATTAAGCATTTTTTACCTTAAGCATGTCGCACACTAAACCATGTTTAGCCACCTCATCATGGATAGAGACCACACCACTCTCCCTTGGGCGGCCCAGTGCAGTCCTCTCGGCCCAAAATCAGGCCATGGGGAGGTGCACCCAACCCAAACCAATGGGTTGACCAAATTAAGGCCAAAATGACCCCCTCCCCATTCCATTTTAATTCAAAGCCTTTACACATGGCAATTGCCGATTGATTGCACAAACCTCCGACCACGACCCACTGGACTCGAGGGTGACCCATGCTGCCAGGCCGGCCGCTCGGATCGCCGGAAAACACCATGGCCGAGACCTTGGGAGGAGCCGAAGTTTGGAATTCCCGTTGCTGAGCTGCCCCATGCCAAATGGTCACTATGGCTGTTCTTCTCCTCACCGGAGCAGGCTGATCCCATGCCTCGACTCCCCACGGAAGGCTCTCCGGCCTCTCCTGACCCAAACCCCTCACCCTCGCGGCCATGAGAAGAGAGTTACACAAACCTTGCCGAAACTGCGCCAAAATTGTTCCAAACCCTTCTCCACCCTTAGAGCGAGTTGAGCCCCGGTGTCGATTTGCCCTAATCCCGACTGATAAAATCCGATTTCCCAGCTGAAATTCCACCCGAAACCGGGACACTTCTCCACGGTGAGCCAATCCCCAAATTGATTGGTTCTACACCTTCACCGAGACCAAGGGAAGGTGTCCACCGACAAAAGCCCCATCTCCAGGGCCACCCGGTTGCTCCGGCCTCCGAAGCTTTGTGATCGGGCTTGGTCGAAATCACACCTAGACAATTCACCAGACCAGGAGACTTCATCTGGAGCTTGCTGGGATCCAATCGAAGGTGCAACAACTCTCAGATTGAAGCCACACTTCTGCGAGCAAAGGTATGAGCTAATTTTTCATCCCGAGCTTCTAGAGATTCTCCATTTCGAATGCTTTAATTTCAATGCATGATAGCCGTATAGATGTGTTCGTCTCTTGAAGACGAATCCATGAGAACATAAGAACATGAAAATCCATTGAGTATCGAGTGAGATCTTAGGGATTTAGTGTGGACGGCTCTCGGGTGAGGATGCTCGGGGACGATGAACGGATGCCGTCCATTCAATACACGCGCGGACGGACGGCTCAGATGGCGTCGGACCAGGAGACGGTACGAGAACCGCGGGGCCCGGGCTGCTGACTCAGGTGGCGGCGTCGAATGGGAGCGCGACACGCGGCGTTTCGGAGATGCGAGGATGAGTTGGCGCCGCGTGGATAAATAGAAAATTAGGGTTTTTTTTTATTTATTTAATTCCTAAACTTGAAAAATTCATAACTCTGTGTAGAAAAATCAGAAAAATAAAATAAAAATAACCTCTTGCTCGGTGAACGAGAGGAGAATAATGTGGAAAAGAAATCATTTAATTTCATCAAGTATTTTATTTTTTATAGTTTATTTACTCTCTGCATACTTTTAATTCTCCATGCATGTATACAATTCACCATGGCATGAGACCATAGGGCTTTTGAAGCCTCTAAATTTGGGAACATTCCCTGAATTTTCCAAAGTTAGAGCCCATCCCTATAAAAAGTTATTGATTTTTCAAATTCATGTTGCTATTTTGAGTATTTTAATTCCAATAAATAGCATGTTGTGAAATAAATTCTAGGAAAATTTGTTGATGTTTCTTATGACCGAGAGAACCACTAGGAAAAATAGGTTTTGACTTAGTTCATTTAAAACGACCCTAATTGGCTTAAACACCCAAAATAGGTCTCTAATTAATTAGAGTTAACCATGCATCAAATTGACTTGAAATCAATTCTCCACTGACCTTTAGGATCAGAGGAATCCACCATAAAAGTTTGAGGTCAATTGGACTTGGTTAGCCCCACTAATTGGGTTGATTAAGCCGACTTAGCCATTTTAAACTTTAAAAATTCATAACTTTTAAAATACCTTTCAAAAATTCACCAAATTGGTTTTGGAGCCTCTCTGATATCAGGGGAACCTAAGAAAATTAAAATTTCAATTTTCTAAAAAAGTTGATTTTTAATAATATTTTAATATTTTTAATAATTAAAAAATAATAAAAATCACAAAAATAATAAAATTCACCAAAATGTCACATTTTAAATTTTAATCACATAGGAACAAATCCAACATTTTTCTTAGGTCTATTTAGTGAGATATTAAATTTTAAAGCTTTAAGGTAATTTTAAAATTTAAAAAATGTATTTTCTAGCATTTTCACTAAAATAATTATATTAAATCATACAAAAATCAGAAAATTACAAAATTTGCTTATCTGATTTCCTTGATATCAGAGAGATTTTTGAAAAATATAAAATTCATTTTTCAAAATTTATTTTATTTTTAAATTAATTAACACTCCAAAACTTAAAATAATTATAATAAAAATAATGTAATTCAAAAAATTACCAAAATTGGTCCAAGTGGTCCTCTAGTCATTAGGAATGTCTCCTAATTTTTTTAGGGACAGAAACTTTCCCTTGGTCATGTTATTAAATTTTCCTTGAAAATCTCTATTTTCTACCAAAAATAATTATATAAATAAATTAAATACAAAAAAATCACATTTTCTCCTCTCATGTCTTTATTGATATATGAGTGAAGTTACATAAAAATTTCAAGTTCATTTGAGTTCAATTTAGTGAGTTATGAAATTATTAAGCTTAAAGGGTAAAGTGGTAATTAAATTTCTTTTTAACCCTTAATTAAAACTTTAGGTTTAATAAAAAATTAACAAGTAAAATATTTGATCCTAATCTGATTTGGATGATTGAAATTTAAATAATTAAAGGGTAGAAACCCATTAAACAATTTAAAATGATTAAACCATAATTAAATAATTGATTAAATTTGGAAGAATAATAAAATTGGAATTATTAAAATAGGGATATTATTAGGAAGAGATTTATTCCTTAATTTAAAAATCCCTAAATTAATTATCTCATTAATATTCAATTCTTAATTAAAATGATAACTCAAATTTAAAATATTAAAAGACTTAATCATTAAACTAAAATTAAATTATTAAACTCTTTTAAAAATTTCAATTAAAATTTAAAAATAAAATTAAATTCAAATTAAATTAAATTAAATTAAATTAAGATTAAAAATTAAATTAAATTAAAGATTAAATTAAATTGAATTAAACAAATTAAATTAAATTAAATTAAATTAAATCAAATTAAATTAAATTAAATAATTAAATTAAATTAAATTAAATTAAATAAAATTAAATTAAATTAAATAATTAAATTAAATTAAATCAAATTAAATCAAATTAAATTAAATTAAATCAAATTAAATTAAAATTAAATCAAATCAAATTAATTAATGTAACATCAAATCAAATTAAATTGAATTAAATTGAATTAAATTAAATTAAAACTCAATTAAATTAAATTAAATTGAATTAAATATAACATCACCTAAAACGAGAAGAAATTAAATATAAAGCAACTTGAACATCTATTCCAATTTAAACCGCATTAACTTAAATCAAATCATTTGAATACCGATTTACCTCGAAAGCTTTGGTTATTATAACTCTAAACGAGAACATTAAATGAAATGTTACTTCACTTATAGGATATTCGAATGTCTACAGTTCAGCTGAGTAAGATAACAACAAAACTTGAATTCTCGGACGATTAATTCATTTGTATAATTAAACCCATTTGGACTTAAAACAATCCTAGAAATATTGAAAAAGATGTTTAAGATTATTCTTAAGCACCTCCTCAATATGATAGGACATTTATAAGAACAATTGGACTTAATTGTTCTTTGATGAAGAAAATCGTCCTTAAACCAAAACACAAAGAACCTAGACGTCATAGGAAATGACTAGCTATAGGATTAGGAATTTGGTAGAAAACCATAACCCTTCCCTTAGCTTTACCAGGAACTTGCTTAAATATTCTAATTGTGTTTTAAGTGCGGCTTGGGATGACGGGAAGACCCTCCAGAGTACGCTTTTATTTTATTACAATTTACTTTCTTGCAATTTACATTATTGCAATTTACTTAAGCTGCATTGCACTTACTTTTCTTGCATGATAAACAAGCTGTTGCATGAAAACTCACACCTTTAGGATAGCCCTAAAACTGAAACCAAAACTAAGTTAAAAGTCATTGCAAGATAAAATTCACCGCCACAACATTTCAAAAATATAAAACAACTCAAAATTTAATCACAAACAGAACACAAAACTACAATTACAATTAAATTAAAACGTCCTGTTGGATGATCGGGAATACCTCGGATGATGTAACCTACGTGTTGCTAACGGGATTTCCCACGGTCTAAATGAAAGTGTGGAACTCATTCGAGTTGAGTTTAGCAAATTCATGCGGACTAAGTGAATCCGATAAAAATAATGATGCCGGAAGGATGGAACCGTGGGATCTTAGCAGGTGTCGTTATAATCGACTTTAAGATTTGTTTTAATTAAAACATAAAAAAAAACACTTGGAAATTAAGATTTTCTCTAAACCAAAACACTTTTCTCATCCCACGATTTATAATTTCTAAAACTAAACCTCTGCAACAACAAGGAGCTCGGAGCATGGTGTGCAGCACGGCCATCGTCATCAGCAAAACCTGAGTCTACTTCAGCAAAACTTTCCTAGAACTAAACAACAAAGCCATAGGACTTCGAGGTAATTTGCCTAGTGCGACATAAATCCTCAACTCTTCGTTAGGCATTTGCATTGCAAATTAAGCCCTAACCGGTCTTAGGATTCCGAGGTAGTCGTTGGATACGACATAAACCCACACATCTTCGAAATTTATTTGTATGATTCTGTCATATAAATATAAGCCCTAATTAATTAAAATTGGTAAGATCAAAACATTTAAATAAATATTAGGACTTTCCTAAATCCAAGCCAAACAATAGGATAGTCGAAAAATTACCGAAGTTCACTTCGAATCTGTGATTTCTCCCACTTTTCTTCCTTTGGATTCCCAAAACAAAATGTTCCAAACTTGATCCATTCCCTATTAAAATTCCAAAATTCAATCCCTTGAAAATCTTAAACTTTGAGATCCTTGAGAGCAGAATTATTGATTATTATCGAGAGTTTTCTTAGGTGATTCCCATCACTTAAGATGTAATTAACTATAGGGGCTTGCCCTTATAGGGAATTTTAAAGAACCCAGGTAATATAAACCCTGTTTAATGTTTTCATATTAAGCAGGGGAATTTTGTCGGCTTATAAAATTGGTTCGCAGACCGAACGGATGTCACAAATCTTCTAGTTTATTTAATCGAGCCCCACCGTCAAGCGGTGTGTACTATCCTTAGGGATAGATACACGGTTTGTGGTGCGGTGCTCGTTTATATAAACTTATTTGGGATGTGAGATCGGTTTAATCTCATATCTTAAAACCTTGAATTTAAAATTATTTTCAAAATCAAATACTACTTTTCAAATTATTTATTTTAATTAAATTAAAAATTCGCCGACGACTTACGTTAGGCGACCCCCTTAAAATAACACACAACCTAAAAATATGCCGACAGATTTACGGCGACTCATTGAGGAAAAATTCCTCTCTCCATTTTAATTAGATAATTACGCTTTCAAAAATCGGTAGTGTATCCATGTCCTTAGTGGATCGAACTACCCTTCTTTCCGTTGGAATACTATGTTCATTTCTATCTTGGACGAGTATAGCCAACATTCTCTCGGATTTAGGAGCCACTTGTTTAGACACCCCTAAACGAGAGAGGTTCCGAGATCCTTTTACCTCATTTTTGAGGTGGGGTGGACCCCGATAGGTGTTAGTTTAGGAGTGATCCTTCGAGTCGAGAAGTCTTGCTTAAGACTTTCTTTTCCTTTCAACTACGAATCGGATTCCTTACCTTCTCTACACCTTTGAACATTCCGTTCTAAATAAACAAACCCTCTAATAAGTGATTCTTTTAACAAATGATTCCTTCTTAAAAATACATGAACAAGAATGAGTTCGGACTCTTTTCAATTCCTTTCTTTTCGTCCTAAAGAAAAGAAGCATAGCTTGGGATCGACAACCGAATCTACCTACGAAATGGAAGCCCCAGGCCGATTTTCTCCTTCACCAACGAACTGGACTTCGCTGTCTATAAGGATGAGCTGCCCGACAATGGGATCATCCAGATTTGGACGAGGATTTGAAAACACGAACGTCGAGGTCACCGACGTCTCCCTCTTTGCACGCGACGAACAAGATATGCGAAGGCCGAGGAGCCACTGCTCGAGTTCGACCTTAGGTCGACCCAAGAGTTTCCTCCTCGCAAAGGATCCCGACTAGGAGAATGCTTGCCGTCCGCGGGAGGACTCGTTCTTACTACCCCCACTTGGTCTAGTTGTTTCTGCACCTACCCCGACTTCCGCCAAATCGAAGGGAAAGAAATCCGGAACTATGGTAAACTCGTTACCGTGGAGGGTACGGATCTTCCTGTAAGACCTTCTATTTTCGAAATCGGGTCCGAGTTCGAAGATTCCATCAGCGACGAGGACCCGAAGAAGAAACGAAGTAGAAGGATCGCCGGAGAAGCCGGAGGCTGCCGAGATTGCTTTCTGGAGAAAATTCCGGAGCTGCCGGAATATACACCGACCGAATATGCACATTTGCGACTACATACCACTTTTGGGAGGAAGCGGGTTCCATCCCCTCTCCGCCGCGAGAGGATGAGGAGAATGTTCGCAAGATTCGTTGCCACATTACCTCGGCCCGCATACTACAACGATAGCCGCAAGAAAAGAACTAGAACTACGCCGTTTGCTCATTGCAAACTTTGGTAGAAAAGTTAGCAAGGAAGGAAAAGCTGCCAGTATCGGAGATTCTACGAAGGATAGGGTGGGTGCCGAGTCGAATCCCGTCTTGGACCCCGAGTAGAGCCCGCCGTCATGACGGAAAAGCCGAGCAAAAGAATGAAGGCTAGTCCGCCCGTTGTAGTCTCGGGATTACGGATTAGGGAGGATACCACCTTCCGGCATTTGGTCGACGGACCATGCGGTCCTGGACCTTCTGCTGCTAGAAGGATGGTATGGCGTCCCACTCTTGGGCGATTGAGATTGAAATAGCGGCCGAGAAAGAAAGTCTCGCCGGGAGGCTGGAATGCGAAGAAAGTGCTACTGCGATAAAGGGGACTCGTGAAAAAGGGACCCGGCGGCTATCGCATGACAACCGCAAAGACACACGAAAGCTCCGGCTGGAAGATGCCATGGAAAAGTTGAGAACCGATATCCAGACGGTTGGCAAAAGAAAGAGAAGAAAAGTTCGGAGATGAGATCGATTCATCGGAATTCATGGACGATGAATATGCGAGAAATCAATATGGTTGAGACACGAGCTTCATCGGCTTCGCGAGGTGCTCCTGCAGCCGCGAGAAGAGAGGAGCCGGAGCGATGAGAAGACGGCTTCGAGGAAAAGGACGACACGATCGCTCGAATGGCGAAAAGGATGGAAGAGATGGCCGTAGCTGCGGCCACTCTCCGGAGTCAAGTACGACCACATAGAGAGACACCCCCGAGAGGTCATTCACATTGTAGACGGAGGAAAGGAGATTACATCCGTCAATGGGGATGACCGGCTAAAAAGGATACAACACAAAGTATGATCCACGAAAAGGATATCGAGAACTTGGTAGAACGGCGGGTGCGAGAAGCCTTAGCACAATCGAAGAACGGGACATCCATTCGGACGGGTAGACCTTACCCGAGAAGGGTCGACGACTGTCCAATACCCGAAGGCTTCGTACCACCTGCTGTTCGAGACCTTCGACGGAGCACGGGAACCCCAGACGGCATGTTGCACACTTTCGTGCCGGTTGTTGCAATGCGGCGGGAGCGATGCGTTACTCTTCCGACGGTTCGTCGGCGGTACGTCGGGAATCGCTTTCGGCGGGTATGCGGAGTGCCCGATGGTTCGGTGAAGACGTTCTCGAGGCTAGAGAACCTCTTCATCGAGCGATTCGCCGGAGCTCGGCACCACATCACTATAGGTGATTTAGTGGTAGAGAAACAAAGGCCGAATGAAACTTTGGTGGATTACATACTTCGATGGAGAAACATAAGCATGAAGTGTGAACCACAAGCTGCAAGAACAACATGCGGTCGGCATCTTGCTTAAAAGCATTCACGGCCGATAGCACTTCTCCTCGAAAGGATTCACTTATTAAGACTTTCGAGAAGTTGTTAAGCAAGGCGGAAGCTTGCAAGAAGAGGCGAAGCAATTAAGTTTTGCCGACAAGACGGACAAGCGGAAGCCGGTGAAGACCTTCGAAAAGAAATCGGGATCGTTGCGGCGAGTTGACAAAGGCAAGCAGCCGATGCAAATACCACCGGAACGGCCGCGGCAACCACAACGGGAATTACCGGCAACCCCGGTCCGGCTATCGGTCGTCTCCGCGGTATGAACAACCGTCTCGTCCGCAACGTACATTGAGGGAGCTTCGAGCGAGAGAATATCCGTTCAAGAATGAAGCGATACCGAAAATGTTCCGTAGTCGATGAAGACTCCGGATTTCCAGCTGCCGGAACCTAAAAGACCGGAGGAAGTCAACAAGAACGGTGATCCCAACTTTTGCCCCTACCATCGGATGCTTGGGCACAAGATAGAAGATTGCATTACCTTTAAAAGTTGGCTCAACGACAACCTTCGGAAAGGAAATATAACAATCCCGAAGGAGTACATGAAGGAACCCCAGAAAGGAGGTTCCGTCGATGTTATCTCAACCGATCCCGTCATTCCGATAGATCCACTATGCAGCGCGACGATGGATGGACTACCGCCTGGACGAGGTCTTCGATGAAGATTTTAGACAGCATCCGAACCGCTTCGGTGCGAGCTTCGATTCAGAGTTCGAAACCTGTTAAGCCGGTACTATCACTTGCGATAGAAGAACCACCTCGACAGGAGACGATCAAAGAAAAGAAGAAAATTGACGAAGAAGAGGGGACCGAGATTCCTAAGGCTAGAGCTAGGGGCCGCTTATCCTAGGATAGTTGTTTCCGATTCGGGGGAGAAATCCCTCGAACCTCTGATTTTGTATGATTATCTGCTCACTTCGGTGGGATCATATAATGATAAGGGTGATGGCGTTGGCTACGTTTTGACTGTTTCTAACGATTACGTAACTAGCGACAATCCGGACATCGACTTCGATACCAACGACAATTCTCAAATCATACACGATCTCGACGAGCAAAATAACGAAGAAGACATCCATCGAGGAGGCTACGAGAGTTCAACAAGCAACGGATCTATGCGTGAGTTTCGAGGAGCTCCGGTTACGATAGAGTTAGAGCCTTCGGATTTTGAAGATAATCCGGAAGAGCTCGTCATTCCGATTCGGGAGGAGACACCGACAAGTTCGACACTAGATTCGAGAAGAAATTACGAAGTCAACTTGAGAAGTGGAAAAGTTCTACCTCCGAGAATGGGTCCGAAAAGACGAAGGAAAGCGGTGGTTGTTCAAGAAGAACCAACCCGGCGAGAAGAAATACCCATTCGAGAAGAAGCCGAGACGCATGAGAACAAAGTGGACTACAACGTGCTAGCCCATCTTAGGAAACTACCGGCCAAGGCGAGCATTTACGATGCTCTCATCTTATCAAAGGAGATGAGAGAAGCTCCGATCGAGGCCTTACTTGATCCAAAAATTTGCTTAGCTCGAATGGCCGGAGATTCCTTAGATGAGGTTTGCTCGTTAAAGGAACGACGAGGCGTTACCTTCACGGACAATGACCTACTACTTGGGACGAGCAGATCACAACCGACCGTTGTACATTTCGATTACAATTGGGAAGTTTACGCTCTCCGGAGTATTGGTGGATCCGGGAGCATCAATCAATATAATGAGTCTTCGAACACTAGCATACTTGGAAATTGATGCTCGCGAGCTCGAAGCGGACAAAATGTTATTAAGAGGATTCGACCGGAAAGGAGAAAGAGCCCTCGGGTCAATAACGCTATGCGATGAAGACCGGTGACTTAGCAAAGACAACCGCGAAATTTCACATAATCGATTCGAAACGTCGTTCAACGCTCTCTTGGGCCGACCATGGATACATGAAAACAGGATGGTACCATCATCTCCGCATCGGTGCATCAAGTATTACGATGGAGGGGAACGAGTGCATCAAAGGTGACTTGCAACCATTCTCCGTACATGAGATTGGAATCCATGAAGATGCGGCTTATTATGCACCGCCAAAGAAAACGATCTTCTCCGGAGATACCGTAACAAATGAAGCAAAGAAAGTTCGGGACAACGAAGAACTTGAAGTTCTAGTCCAACGGTCACTCACCACTCCCTTCCGGCGAGATGGTGAAGGTTCCTCCACAACTCGCATCCGAGGTCGAGGCCGGGGACGAGGCCGTGGTAGAGACGTTAGGACGGTTGGACGGAGGAAACCAGCCATCAATGTTGATTGGGAAGATAGTTACGAAGAAGAAAAAGAAATCAAACAAGAAGCGACGACAATAAGTCGGAAGAAGCCGCAATTCAAGATCTCTCTCGAAGATGAAAAGAATGAAGAATACAAATCAATGTACGAGAAGATTAACCACTACGTACATACTATGACCCTAACCCCGATCCATTCTAACAAGATCGAGGGTATGGTGGTCAAAGAGGTACGTAACGACGGTGCAAGGCCAATCAAATTCTACCGTGGTGCTTCTACCTCCAAAGCGAAAATAATGTACAATTCGAAGATGTCACTTCATCGAATTAATGGAATTACCTTTTGAGTGGTACTCTCCCTGTGTTCAAAATTTAATTCAACGTGGTTTCTTACCTCGACAATGGACAAAAGGCCAATCACAACATTTTGAAAAATTATGGAATAACTCCGGTCGTCCACCCGATTCAAAGCATGGACTCGGATTCGGCACGAGTAGGGTCGGTTGACGATGCTGAATTTTGCTTGGTTGTCACTTGCAAGTCCAATGAAAGCTGCATGGAAACTACGGACGAACTCGAAGATTTACTAAGTGGAGACGCTCCACCGAATTCGAAGAAGAAATTAAATCCACGATAGATGAGTTAACGGAAGTTAACTTAGGTACTAGCGAAGAGCCTAGACCTACCTTTGTTAGCTCCTTACTCGACAAAGAAGACTCCGAAGAAATAATCAAATTATTAATGGAATTTAAGGACTGTTTTGCTTGGAACTACGATGAAATGCCGGGATTAGCTCCGGAGGTTGCGAGTTCATAAGCTAGGAGTGGATCCTGCTTCGTTCCGGTCGGACAAGGTCCCGGAAGAATGCGTCTAGAAATCGAACAACAAGTCATAGCCGAAGTTAAAAAGCTAATAGACGCTAAATTTGTCCGTGAAGAACAATACCCGACTTGGTTAGCTAATGTGGTGCCGGTCGAGAAGAAGAATGGTCGGATCGGAATTTGTGTAGACTTCGAGAGATTTAAACAAGGCATGTCCAAAGGATGAATTCCCTCTACCGATCCCGGAATTAATGATCGACATTGCTTCAACACATGAAATATTCTCGTTCATGGATGGATCTTCGGGATACAACCGGATAAAAATGGCTCCGAGAAGATGAAAAGCTTACGGCATTCGGAACGCCGATCGGAGTATTTTGCTACACGAGTAATGCCATTCGGATCGAAGAACGCAGGAGCAACCTACCAAAGAGCAATGACAAGAATTTTTGATGATCTCATCCACAATCAAGTCGAATGCTACGTGGACGATGTGGTCATCGAAAGCAAAGTAAAGGAAAACCACACCGTATGATTTGAGAATTGTTTTCGAACGATTAAGACAATTTAACCTTAAGATGAATCCCTTAAAATGCGCCTTCGGCGTCACCTCCGGGAAATTCTTAGGATTCGTTGTCCGACATCGTGGAATTGAAATCGATCCGGAAAAGATTAAAGCTATCTTAGAAATGCCGCCTCCCAAAACCTTAAAACAACTACGATCTTTTCAAGGAATGCTGGCATATCTTCGACGCTTTATCTCGAACCTGTCGGGTAGGTGTCGGCCTTTCTCGGCACTAGTTAAAAAGGACGCCAAATTTATTTGGGAAGAGAAATGCCGGAAGGCCTTCGAGGACATTAAACAATATTTAATGACACCTCCTGTCTTAGCGACCCCGAGTCTCGGGTAGACCGGCGATACTTTACACCGCGGCTTTAGACGACTCTCTCGGAGCCCTGTTAGCCCGGGTCGATGATGAGGGTAAAGAAAATGCTCTTTACTTACTTAAGCCGTCGTTTACTTCCGACGGAAGTAAGGTATCCCGTGATTGAAAAGCATTGTTTGGCCACGATCTTCGCCGCTCAAAAGCTCGGGCACTACATGCTTTCTCATAAGGTCAACTCGATCTCGAAGTTTAATCCATTGCAATACTTGATGACTCGTCCAACACTTTCCGGCGGACTTGCCGGATGGTCGATGATATTATTGCAATTCGATATAACTTTCGTGCCTCGCGTGCCGTAAAGGGACAAGTCTTAGCAGACTTCCTCGCGGCGCACCCTTCTGCGGCAGAATCTCCTCTCAATGATGATTTGCCGGATGAACAAATAATGAACCTAGAAGACCTTGATGATCGACGTTGGGAATTATATTTCGACGGAGCATCTTCGACACACAAAGACGAAGAATCGCAAGTGATAGTGCCGGTAAGGCGGGAATCGGGCTAATCTTTATAACACCGGAGCGGGGGATGTTAAGATACTCCTACCACTTGACGGAACCGTGTACGAACAATGAAGCGGAATACGAAGCCCTCATAACGGAGCTGGAATTAGCTATTCGAATGGGGATAACGGACATCAACATCTACGGGGATTCGCGGTTAATCATTCAACGGATCGCCGGACAATACGGAATTTTAAAGCCAAGACTCGAACAATACTTCCGAGTATGCCATACGAGTTGTTGGAACGGATTCCAAATGTGACGAATCTACAAAATTCCCGGAAAAGAAAATGCTTTAGCGAGATGCTTTAGCCCGTCTCGCAAAAGAATTCACACTGTTTGAAAGATGAATCGGTGGAAGTGTCGGTTCACGGACGTCGGGTCCTATCACGACTCGACATAGACACAATACACAAATCGGAAAAGAAAAAGAATCGGTTGCGGCGAGTGACGAGAAAACACGGAAGATTGGCGACGGCCATTGATGAACTACACGCAAACGGGAAAGCTACCGGACGATAGGTCGCTAGCCCATCGGATCAAGAAAAGAACTTCGTCTTACGCATTAATAAACAACACATTGTACGGAAGGTCTTTTGATCGAATGTGGCTAAGGTGCTTAAGCGGGTCCGAGGCCCGTGAAATCGTTAAAGAGGTGCATTCGGGACTGCGTGGCGCTCACCGATCGGGTCCAAAGATGAAAATGAAAATTAAAAGACTAGGGTACTACGGCCCTCGATGATGACCGATTGCATGAAAATCGCCGAGAGGCGTCATCAATGCCGAGTGCACGGAGTGGTTCTACACCAACCTCCAAATGTCTTGCACCCGACAATTGCGTCGTGGCCATTTGAATGTTGGGGCACGGATATAGTGGGTCCAATAGAACCACCATCTTCGAAAGGACATCGTTTCATTCTTGCGGCTACGGATTACTTTTCCAAGTGGGCGAGGCGGTTCCACTTGAGAAGTGAAAGCACACCACGTGCTACGGTTTTCGAGAACCAAGTTGTCTACCGTTTCGGAGTGCCGCGCGAGGATCATCTCGGATAATGGGTCGGCATTCGGAAGCACGCAAATCAACAATTTTGTCGGGAGACACGGAATCGGCTGGCGATACTCGACAATTTACTACCCGAGAGCAAACGGTCTCGGCGAGGCTTTTAATAAAACTCTCGTTCAAATCTTAAAGAAAACCTTGGACGATAATAAGAGAAATTGGCACGAGAAATTGTTAGAAGCCTTATGGGCCTACGGACAACCTTCGAACTCCTACTCGAAGCTACACCTTACGCTGCGGTGTATGGGTCCGAGGCGAGTGTTACCTTTAGAGGTTCGACTTCCTTCACTCGGAATTGCGAGTTGCAAACAAGATCACGACGAAGAGAACGCCAAATTACGACTCGAAGAATTAGAAGGCTTGGAAGGGAAAAGACTTGCGGCGCAACGAATTTAGAACTATACCAAGCTAAGATGGTTCGAGCCCATGACAAGTCGAGTCCGCCCAAGAACCTTGAAAGTTGGTGACTTAGTTCTCGTTCTCGAGAGACCTATTCTTGCACACCGCAAGATAGGAGGAAAATTTGAACCCACTTGGGAAGGACCGTTTGTGGTTGAAACGGTATACTCGGGAGGTTCCTACCGGCTAGTGAATTGCCAGGGAGAACGACATATGCTTCCGATCAACGGACGATACTTGAAAAAGTATTACGCTACCTGATGTTTCGAAGGAATGAATTCTTCATCCCTAAGAAACACGGGTGAAGTAATTACTTATGATTGGGTCCGAACTCAAAAATAATAAAATGTGCTAAAATAAATAAAGTCATGATAATATGTTTTCCTTGTTTTCTTTTCCAAATCAAAATCTCTTCCCTGATCTTATCCTACTTCATTCCTGTTAAATTTGAAAATAAAAAAAATATATAAAAAAATGTATCTTTAATAAACATTTTCTTAATGTTCTTGTTCTTAGTACAGCCCCGATCCTTTTCCTTGTCTTTTCGCGGGGAAATGTCGAACGGGCGGTTGGTCCCGAACTTTAAGAATGGCGTAAGCCTTGCACTCGATGAAAAGAGGGTGAAAGATGGAGCGATAATCGAGATTGACTCGGATTTCGCACCGACGGAGCCTACGGTACGAGGAAAGTGAGCTGGGTCCCGAGTTAGCGAGAAGAACTACCCGGGCGGACAGGTGATGAAAGTGGGTGGCCCAAGCCACCAATCCAACAACAAGAAAAGAAAAGCAAACACCGAAGAAGATAAGAAAATGAAGTCCGTAGTCGCTACGGCGGAGGGCGGGCTTGTCGGCGCCGCGCCACGCGGAGATTCATGAAGTTCGAAGGGCTACTCTCACGACCAGCGCAACGAAGAAATAAGAATCGCCGTATCCAGTAAGATGTTAACAAAACTAGTCGCGGACCGGCGCGACGAGGACGATTGCTAATGCCGGTACATACACTTCGAGGACACCGGTTCACCGGGAACACGAAGAAAGGAGGCCGGTTCCTAGGATAACGAAAGAATCGGGGAAATCTCCGGAAGATCGGAAGAAAGAAGGCTACCACGCCACCGGATAGAACCACCAATAATGCATGACCTTGTTGCGGAAGCAACCCGAGGGATGTCCCGACGAGCATCATCCACGAGGAGCCGAGGTATGCGGGGAGAACGTGAAGGGATTGAACCATATATCCCACAATATGTCACAAGGCCTCGCCATCTGCGGATCATTCCGGAATACGAGCTGGAGAGAATGCAAAATGTTGAAAAGAAAACCTTTGAATACTTCGAGAGAATTAAAGGAAGAAGAATCAACATACTAGAGGGCCTCGAGCTACATACCGAGCGTATTCTCGAGAATATGAACAACGGCAAATCGTGGATTGTATCCGGGATTTGAAAAGAATGGGCCGAGCGAGCCGCCTGAGGAGAATACCTACTCGAACCCGGAGATGGATGCCGGGGAAGGGAAGAATCACAATACAATGCGGATCTTTGCTACAACTTTCGTTCGAAGACGGGAAGGGAAACCCACGGGAATACTCCGTCATGGGCAAGTAGATCCGATGCCATTAGTCATCGAGAGAATGATAAAAAGATTGATAACATGGAGAGTACTGCCGGCGGATTGCATACCCAATAGCTGCATTATCAACATCTACAAACGAGGTGATTGCATACCCCCGCATATAGATCACCACGACTTCGTCGGACCTTACTGCACGATCTCTTTCACGAACGAGTGTAACATCATGTTCGGATCCGACCTCCGGATAGCGAGGCCGGGTGAGTTCCGAGGGCCGATAAAGATACCTTTCCGGTAGGTTCCGTCATGATGCGAAGGGCAACGGAGCGGATATCGCTAAGCATTGCATACCGGGAGTGCCGGTGAAGCGGATCTCGGTTACTTTCGGGAGAATGGACGACGACGAAGACACCTTACCATTTCCAACCGAGACCCGGAGCTAGAGAACCTCCGGCCTTACGAGTCGTGAGTTACATGGGAGATATCACACCTCCAACGTACATCCAGTAGGCATCCTTGCCGAGGATGGCTTGGAAGGTGATGTTATTAACCATGTACCCCACTATTCAGACATGGATTTTTGACAGATGCTTCTTTTGATGGATCGCCAAAGATCATACATAGTCCGTTTTGAGTATACATGGATTGTATGAAATGTATTCCAGATCGAGTTGTATGATGTATCTTCAATATGATTGGAATGAAAGTGACCATGTCACATTTTTGGCCTTCACCTCTTTTGTGCGAATTGATTGGGAAACGCCATTAAAGTTAAATGAACTTCGAACGAAGAACGAGAAAAGAAATAAAAAAAGAATAAAAGAAAACTTTCTTTAAAAATCTAAAAATGACGAACACCAAATTCACGTGAACATTAAATGAACGATAAAATAAAATTTGAATCATTAAAAGATAAACGAAATCGACATGAATGATAAATCGAATCACAAAGCAAATTCTCGATCAAATTTCAAATTCGATCTTTCCAATTCCAAATCAAATTTCGATCTTTTCAAATCGCAAATCAAATTCTCGATCAAATTCCAAATCCACTCTCGATCAAGTTTCAAATTTGATCTTCCAAATTCAAATCAAATCTTAAATCAAATTTTAATCGAGTTGAAACTCATCCTTCCAAATCTCGAATTCAATCTTTCCAGATTTCAAGTCTCGATCAAATTCAAATTCAATTTCTTCCGGATCTCGAATCGAATATCAATCAAATCAAATTCAAACTTTTGGGTCGAGGATTTTACATCCAAGACTCTGACTTGCTTTAGGATTCTTTCCTACGGCCTTGAAATACATCAAATTCAACCTTTTGGGTCGAGGATTTTATATCCAGACTACCTTGCTTAGGATTCTTTCTATTGCCTTTGAAGTACATCAAATTCAAACTTTTGGGTCGAGGATTTTACATCCAAGTACCTTGCCTTTAGGATTCTTTCCTATTGCCTTGAAATACATCAAATTCAAACTTTTGGGTCGAGGATTTTACATCCAAGCTGCCTTGCTTTAGGATTCTTTCCTATTGCACTTGAAATACATCAAATTCAAACTTTTGGGTCGAGGATTTTACATCCAAGACTGCACTTGCTTTAGGATTCTTTTCCTATTGCCTTTGAAGTACATCAAATTCAAACTTTTGGGTCGAGGATTTTACATCCAAGACTGCCTTGCTTTAGGATTCTTTCCTATTGCACTGAAATACATCAAATTCAAACTTTTGGGTCGAGGATTTTTACATCCAAGACTGCCTGCTTAGGATTCTTTCCTATTGCCTTTGAAATACATCAAATTCAAACTTTTGGGTCGAGGATTTTACATCCAAGACCTATGCTTTAGGATTCTTTCTGTTGCATGTGAAATACATCAAATTCGAACTTTTGGGTCGAGGATTTTACATCCAAGACTGCACTGCTTTAAGATTCTTTCCTATTGCACTGAAGTACATCAAATTCAAACTTTTGGGTCGAGGATTTTATATCCAAGACCGTACCTTTTTAGGATTCTTTCCTATTGCACTGAAGTACATCAAATTCAAACTTTTGGGTCGAGGATTTTACATCCAAGTTGCCTTCGCTTTAGGATTCTTTCCTGTTGCCTTGAAATACATCAAATTCAAACTTTTGGGTCGAGGATTTTACATCCAAGACTGCACTGCTTTAGAATTCTTTCCTATTGCACTTGAAGTACATCAAATTCAAACTTTTGGGTCGAGGATTTTACATCCAAGACTGCATTGCTTTAGGATTCTTTCCTATTGCACTGAAGTACATCAAATTCAAACTTTTGGGTCGAGGATTTTACATCTAAGATCGCACGCTTTAGGATTCTTTCCCTATTGCCTCGAAATACATCAAATTCAACCTTTTGGGTCGAGGATTTTACATCCGAGACTCGCATTGCTTTAGGATTCTTTTCTGTCGCACTGAAATACATCAAAATCAAACTCTTGAGGTTAAGGATTTTACATCCAATACCGCATTACTACGAGATCTCTCCTCATTGCAATGATTCAATCCGATCAATTCAATTTTCTTTCGAGGTTGAAGATGTTACATCTAAAACCTCGAATTCCAATTTTCATTTCAAATCGAATCCTTCGAATTAATCTTGACGAACTTCGATCTAAATTGAAACTCCGAACTAAAATCTAAACTCGCACATCAAAACTTAAATTGAAACAAAATAAAATCTAAATCGAAATTCCCCCGAGTCATGTGATTTGGGATTCACCTCCTTTTCCTTTCCCCAGCGAGAGTTTAGGAATCTCCGGTTTCAGAGATATACTTGCTACTCCCCAGCGAAAACTCCTCTATTTCATCCTAAGTTTGTCACTTGGATGTTTGTGTTGGTTTTGTTGATCGCTTCGGTCAACACCAATACGCGCGGTGTGCTCAGTCGGCTCACCACACACTATTGGGGGTCCATTTGTTGACCTCATTTTTGATGAGGTCTTCTCTTCTTCTCTTTAGTACTTAGGATCTAGCCTTAGGCTTTTCCTTTGACTATCTTAGAGGACTAGAATTGGGACCCACCTTTTAGAAATTCAAACCACTTCTTAACTCCCTGCAAACTCCACAAACTTGACTGTAGACCCCTAATCACCTAGAGGGTTGAAATCGAATGTGGAAGTTTAAAGGATGAGTTCTATAGGACTCTTTGGCCTTAGGAGCGCCTGCAGGTGGCACAGTGCAGTGAAGGGGCTGACTTACACACACACTACACTTATACACTACACACCATACACTACACTTCCTACACACCCATACCTAACTTGACCTCCGACTCATGTAGGTGATTCACATGGATGGTCCTTAACCCTAAGCCCTTGGCAAGAGGGTTAGGAACAACATAGTGAATGCCTCGAATGGGTCCCTTCATGGCTCATATGGGCTTGACATGGCTTCATGGCTCAACCAAAATGACTTCTTTCCACTTACATCCACCCAATCTTCAATTTTCCAAATTTTCGATTTTTGACCCCGGGACCCTACACCGCTAGCTACTGCAAAACCCCGAAATTATCCAAATTTCTCAAAATTTTCAAATTATCCAAAATTCTCCAAAATCATTCCCAAACATTTCCACATCACTTAAATTGATCATCCATACCCAAAAATACCAAAAATTCCAAGAAAACCTCCCGATACCCTCCAAATACCCAAAATACCCCTCTTGACCTAAAAATCCAAAAATTCAGAAAATTCCCAGAAAATTCCAGAAAATCCCAAATATTCCCAATTTCATTTTGTCCAACTACACCATGGGCCAATTTTGTCAATTTACCCTACTTTTGTCAAAACCCTCAATTTGACCCATTTTAACCCTAAGTGAACCCGATGTCGAAACCAAACCTACCCGATTGACCCCAATTTTGGTCCAATTCAATTCTAAACTTCAATTCAATATCCTAAATACCAATCTAGACCAAATCCAAGCCCAATTTGATTGACATTTGGATCCAATCTCACTTTTGGCCTTAAAGCCCGATTTGGACCCATGACCCGAACCTAACCCAAACTCACTCGATTCAATTCCAATTAACCCCAAATCTTTTCTAAATCTTCCTTAACATTCCCACAAACAAAATTCTAACATGATTTGCCCAAAATTTAGACCCAAACCCCACTCAAACTCAACCCGAAGTTAAAAGGCCCTATTTTGACCTAAACCCAAGCCTAACCCGAATGAGCCCGAACCCCAAAATCAAAGCCCAACCAAAGTCAAAACCTCTTTGAAACACTCCCATAAACATTTCTCAACATTGATTTTATATCAATTTCAACCCTAGCCCAACATTAGCCCAAGTTAGCCCAATTTGACCTACATAGGCCCACTTGCACAAATAAATCAAATTCAAACCAATTCAACTCCAAATCACACCAAATTGATTCCAAGCCCTTCATAGAACATCCACTAAAACCAATTATGACATTTATTTGACAAAGTTCTTCACAAAATCTTTACCCAAATGCCCATCCTAAAATCAAAAAGCCCATTCCCCTTAAACTTTCCTAAAAGCCCACTTCACCGCATTCAAAGCCCAAATCCATCCAAAGCCCACATGGCATTTCCCCTCATCATCCATTTAATCAAAATCACCCCTAAGTTTCAAAATCATCAATTAAACCATTCCAAATCAAGCTTCATGCAAATTTTCACCAAAATATCCAAAATTCTTAAAACCCATTTCCATGAAATTGACTCAACTTTCCACGAAGCCAAAGACAAGCCATGCAAGCCATGGACAAGCCACATGAAGCCATGGAAGGCTTGACATGTGACCATGCCATTAATGGTAAAAGGAGGGGCCCCTTTCCTAATCTTTCATTAAGCATTTTTTACCTTAAGCATGTCGCACACTAAACCATGTTTAGCCGCCTCATCATGGATAGAGACCACACCACTCTCCCTTGGGCGACCCAGCGATCCTCTCGGCCCAAAATCGAGGCCATGGGGAGGTGCACCCAACCCAAACCAATGGGTTGACCAAATTAAGGCCAAAATGACCCCCTCCCCATTCCATTTTAATTCAAAGCCTTTACACATGGCAATTGCCGATTGATTGCACAAACCTCCGACCACGACCCACTGGACACGAGGGTGACCCATGCTGCCTGGCCGAGCCCTGGATCGTAGGAAAACACCATGGCCGAGACCTTGGGAGGAGCCGAAGTTTGGAATTCCCACTTGTTGAGCTGCCCCATGCACCGAATGGTCACTATGGCTGTTCTTCTCCTCACCGCAGAGCTGGTGATCCCATGCCTCGGCTCCCCACGGAAGGCTCTCGCAGCCTCTCCTGTTCAAACCCCTCACCCTCGCGGCCATGGAGAAGAGTTACACAAAACCTTGCCGAAACTGCGCAAAATTGTTCCAAACCCTTCTCCACCCTTAGAGCGGTTGAGCCCAGGTGTCAGTTGCCTCAATCCCCACTGATAAAATCCGATTTCCCAGTCGAAAGTCCACCCGAAACCAGGACACTTCTCCGCGGTGAGCCGATCCCCAAATTGATTGGTTCTACACCTTCACCGGACCGAGGGAAGGTGTCCACGACAAAGCCGCATCTCCGGAGCCACCCGGTTGCTCCAGCCTCCAAGCTTTGTGATCGGGCTTGGTCGAAATCACACCTAGACAATTCACGGACCGGGAGACTTCATGCGGAGCTTGCGGGATCCGATCGAAGGTGCAACAACTCTCAGATTGAAGCCACACTTCTCTGAGCAAAGGTATGAGCTAATTTTTCATCCCGAGCTTCTAGAGATTCTCCATTTCGAATGCTTTAATTTCAATGCATGATAGCAGTATAGATGTGTTCGTCTCTTCAAGACGAATCCATAGAGCATAAGAACATGAAAATCCATTGAGTATCGAGTGAGATCTTAGGGATTTAGTGTGGACGGCTCTCGGGTGAGGACGCTCGGGGACGATGAACGGATGCGCGTCCATTCGATACACGCGCGGACGAACGGCTCGGATGGCGTCGGACCGGGAGACGGTACGAGAACCGCGGGGCCGGGATGCCGACTCGGGTGGCGGCGTCGAATGGGAGCGCGACACGCGGCGTTTCGGAGATGCCGAGGATGAGTTGGCGCCGCGTGGATAAATAGAAAATTAGGGTATTTTTTGATTTATTTAATTCCCTAAACTTCGAAAATTCATAACTCTGTGTAGAAAAATCAGAAAAATAAAATAAAAATACCCTCTTGCTCGGTGAACGGAGGAGAATAATGTGGAAAAGAAATCATTTAATTTCATCAAGTATTTTATTTTTTATAATTTATTTACTCTCTGCATACTTTTAATTCTCCATGCATGTATACAATTCACCATGGCATGAGACCATAGAGCATTTGAAGCCTGCTGAATTTGGGAATATTCTTGAATTTTCCAAAGTCGGGAGCCATCCTATAAAAAGTTATTGATTTTTCAAATTCATGTTGCTTGTTTTAAGTATTTTAATTCCAATAAATAGCATGTTGTGAAATAAATTTTAGAAAAATTTGGTGATGTTTCTTATGACTAGAGAACCACTAGGAAAAATAGGTTTTGACTTAGTTCATTTAAAAGCAACACTAATTGGCTTAAACACCCAAAATAGGTCTTTAATTAATTAGAGTTAACCATGCATCAAATTGACTTGAAATCAATTCTCCACTGACCTTTAGGATCAGAGGAATCCACCATAAAAGTTTGAGGTCGATTGGACTTGGTTAGCCTCATTAATTGGGTTGATTAAGCCACTTAGCCATTTTAAACTTTAAAAATTCATAACTTTTAAAATACCTTTCAAAAATTCACCAAATTGGTTTTGGAGCCTCTCTGATATCAGGGGAACCTAAGAAAATTAAAATTTTAATTTTCTAAAAAAGTTGATTTTTAATAATATTTTAATATTTTTAATAATTAAAAAATAATAAAAATCACAAAAATAATAAAATTCACCAAAATGTCACATTTTGAATTTTAATCACTTAGGAACAAACCCCACATTTTTCTTAGGTCTATTTAGTGAAATATTAAATTTTAAAGCCCTAGGGTAATTTTAAAATTAAAAAAATGTATTTTCTAGCATTTTCACTAAAATAATTATAATAAATCATAGAAAAATCAGAAAATTGCAAAATTTGCTTCTCTGATTTCCTTTATATCAGAGAGATTTTTGAAAAATATAAAATTCATTTTTCAACATTTATTTTATTTTTAAATTAATTAACACTCCAAAACTTAAAATAATTATAATAAAAATAATATAATTCAAAAAATCACCAAAATTGGTCCAAGTGATCCTCTGGTCATTAGGAATGTCCCCTAATTTTCTTAAGGACAGAAACTTTCCCTTGGTCATGTTATTAAATTTTCCTTGAAAATCTCTATTTTCTACCAAAAAATAATTATATAAATAAATTAAATACAGAAAAATCACATTTTCTCCTCTCATGTCTTTATTGACATATGCGTGAAGTTACATAAAAATTTCAAGTTCATTTGAGTTCAATTTAGTGAGTTATGAAATTATTAAGCTTAAAGGGTAAAGTGGTAATTAAATTTTTTTTTAACCCTTAATTAGAACTTTAGGTTTAATAAAAAATTAACAAGTAAAATATTTGATCCTAATCTGATTTGGATGATTGAAATTTAAATGATTAAAGGGTAGAAACCCATTAAGCAATTTTAAAATGATTAAACTTTAATTAAATAATGGATTAAATTTGGAAGAATAATAAAATTGGAATTATTAAAATAGGGATATTATTAGGAAGAGATTTATTCTTTAATTTAAAAATCCCTAAATTAATTATCTCATTAATATTCAATTCTTAATTAAAATGATAACTCAAATTTAAAATATTAAAAGACTTAATCATTAAACTAAAATTAAATTATTAAACTCTTTTAAAAATTTCAATTAAAATTAAAAATAAAATTAAATTAAAATTAAATTAAATTAAATAAATTAAATTAAATTAAGATTAAAAAATTAAATTAAATTAAAGATTAAATTAAATTAAATTAAATCAAATTAAATTAAATTAAACAAATTAAATTAAACTAAATCAAATTAAATTAAATTAAACAAATTAAATTAAATTAAATTAAATTAAATTAAATTAAATTAAATTAAATTAAATTAAATTAAATTAAATTAAATTAAATTAAATCAAATTAAATTAAATTAAATTAAATTAAATTAAATCAAATTAAATTAAAATTAAATCAAATCAAATTAATTAAACATCAAATCAAATTAAATTGAACTATATTGAATTAAATTAAATTAAAACTCAATTAAATTAAATTAAATTAAATATAACATCACCTAAAACAGAAAGAAACTAAATATAAAGCAACTTGAACACTATTCCAAATTTAAACCCATTAACTTAAATCAAATCGTTTGAATACCAGATTTACCTCGAAAGCTTTGGTTATTATAACTCTAAACAGAACATTAAATGAAATGTTACTTCACTTATAGGATATTCGAATGTCCAGTTCATCTGAGTAAGATAACAACAAAACTTGAATTCTCGGACGATTAATTCATTTGTATAATTAAACTCATTTGGACTTAAAACGATCTAGAAAATATTGAAAAGATGTTTAAGATTATTCTTAAGCACTTCCTCGATATGATAGGACATTTATAAGAACAATTGGACTTAATTATTCTTTGATGAAGAAAATCGTCCTTAAACCAAACACGAAGAACACTAGACGTCGTAGGAGATGACTAGGCATATAGGATTAGGAATTTGGTAGAAAACCATAACCCTTCCCTTAGCTTTACTAGGAACTTGCTTAAATATTCTAATTGTGTTTTAAGTGTAGCTTGGGATGACGGGAAGACCCTCAGGTACGCTTTTATTTTATTACGATTTACTTTCTTGCAATTTACATTATTGCGATTTATTTAGCTGCATTGCACTTACTTTTCTTGCATGATAAACAAGCTGTTGCATGAAAACCCACACCTTTAGGATAGTCCACTAAAGCCGAAACCAAAACTAAGTTAAAAGTCATTGCGAGATAAAATTCACCGCCACGACATTTGAAAATATAAAACAACTCGAAAATTTAATCACAAACGGAACCACAAAACCACAATTACAATTAAATTAAAACGTCACGTTGGATGATCGGGAATACCTCGGATGATGTAACCTACGTGTTGCTAACGGGATTTCCACGGTCTAAATGAAAGTGTGGAACTCATTCGGTTGAGTTTAGCAAATTCATACGGACTAAGTGAATCAGATAAAAATAATGATGCTGGAAGGATGGAGCCGTGGGATCTTAACCGGTGTCGTTATAATCAACTTTAAGATTTGTTTTAATTAAAACATAAAAAAAACACTTGGAAATCAAGATTTTCTCTAAACCAAAACACTTTTCTCATCCCACGATTTATAATTTCTAAAACTAAACCTCTGCAACGACAACGAGGAGCTCGGAGCATGATGGGCGGCACGGCCATCGTCGTCGGCAAAACTTGAATCTACATCGGCAAAACTTTCCTAGAACTATACAACGAAGCCATAGGACTTCGAGGTAATTTGCACTAGTGCAACATAAATCCTCGACTCTTCGTTAGGCATTTGCATTACAAATTAAGCCCTAGCCGGTCTTAGGATTCCGAGGTAGTCGTTGGGTACGACATAAACCCTCACATCTTCGAAGGTTATTTGTATGATTCTATCATATAAATATAAGTCCTAATTAATTAAAATTGGCGAAAATCAAAACATTTAAATAAATAGTAGGACTTTCTTAAATCCGAAACGAAACAATAGGATAGTCGGGAAATTACCGAAGTTCACTTCGAATACGTGATTTCTCTACTTTTCTTCCTTTGGATTCACGAAAACAAAATGTTCCAAACTTGATCCATTCCACTATTGAAATTCCAAAATTCAATCCCTTGAAAATCTTAAACTTTGAAATCCTTGAGAGCGAGAATTATTGATTATTATCGAGAGTTTTCTTAGGTGATTCCCATCACTTAAGATGTAATTAACTATAGGGGCTTGCCCTTATAGGGAATTTTAAAGAACCCGGGTAATATAAACCATGTTTAATGTTTTCATATTAAGCGGGGAATTTTGTCGGCTTATAAAATTGGTTCGCGAGATCGAACGGATGTCACGAATCTTCAGTTTATTTAATCGAGCCCCACGCGTCGAGCGGTGTGTGTACATCCTTAGGGATAGATACACGGTTTGTGGAGCGGTGCTCGTTTATATAAACTACTTGGGATGTGAGATCGGTTTAATCTCATATCTTAAAACCTTCAAATTTAAAATTATTTTCAAAATCAAATACTACTTTTCAAATTATTTATTTTAATTAAATTAAAAATTCGCCGACAGCTTCTGTTAGACGACCCCCCCTTTAAAATAACACACAACCTAAAAATATGCCGACAACTACTTTGAAACTGAATGCGGAACAATAGGAATGGGTGCCCCAAACCCACTCTTCACATCACCTGTATCTCTACCCTGCACTGTGACTTCTAGTAAATCATCAAACTTTACCGACTCAGATTTCTATAGTGTTGTTTCAGAAACTGTACAGGACTTGTCCTTGTACATAACCTTCTCATTGAAAATCACGTTCTTGCTCATTATGATCTTCTGATCCTGATCATCCATAAATGATATCCAAATGGCTCATCTTCATAGCCAATGAAGTAACACTTCTTTAACTTAGCCTCAAGTTTACTAAGAGTTTCTAGATTAATAAGAATATAAGAAAGACAACCAAAACTCTTAAGGTGAGAAAATTTGACCTCTTTTCCACTCCAGACCTCCTTAGGTAATTCACTTTTAATGGAATGGATGACCCCATGTTGATCAAATAAACTGCAGTGCTGACCGCTTTTGTCCAGAAAGTAGGTGGTAGTCCGGTGTGCAATCTCATGCTTCTAACCCTCTCATTAATGGTCATGTTCATGCGCTCTACAAAACCATGTTGTTGTGGTGTCCCTGGAATAGTCTTCTCCATTCTGAAGCCCTGAGCTACACAATATTCCTTAAATCCACCATCAATGTGCTCACTACCATTATCAGACCTCAGACATTTCATCTTTAAGCCTGTATCTGCCTCAATCATGGCATTACAAGTCTCGAACACACTAAATACATCAAATTTATGCTTTAATAAATAAACCCATACCTCCCTGCTATGATCATCAACGAATGTGACATAATAACGAAAGCCACTAAGAGATGCCAGCGGGAAGGTCCCCACACATCCGTGTGTACAAGATCCGGCTTTCCGTCTTTGAGCATTCCGCCACTTTTCAAGAAGCCGACCTTCTTCGATTTCCCCATAATACTAACTCTCGCATATCTTAAGATCAATCGACTTCGGTTACGGTAGCTTGCCTCCGGATTAAAATTTCTTCATACCTCTTTAGCTCATGTGGCCAAGTCCGCAATGCCACAACTGCGCTATGCTCTGCGCAACGATGAGTATCAACACTGTTAATTAAACCAGTAGTCATATACAGCGTACTTGTTTTCTTACCCTGAGCCAGTACCAATGCTCCTTTAGTAACCTTCCAGGTGCTATCTGAGAATACTATTGAATGTCTACACTCATCAAGCTACCTAACAGAAATGAGCTTCTTTAATTCAGGAATATGTATAACCTTTTGCAGAGTCCACTTGCTCTTGTTTGGAAGTGCAATGTCGATGTCAACCATTCCTACCACATTCAGAGATTCTCCATCTGCCAGATACACTTTCCCAAAGTCACCTGCAATATAATTTCACATCAATTTCCTATGGAATATTGTATGAAAAGAAGCCTCTAAATCCAGTATCTAGTCATCAACAGAACTATGATCTACCAGCAGTAGTGCATAATGTGCTTCTTCAGTTACCACATTTGCGTTATCTTTTTTCGCATTCTTGAGATTTCTGCAGTTCCTCTTTATGTGGCCAGTTTTGCCACAATTTCAGCAAGTTACTTTCTGACCAGACCTTGACTTGCTCTTGCCTCTGTGCTTTGATTTTGATCTTCCTCTATTTGAGTTCTTGTCTGTGATCTCTCTCTGCATCAACATTTAGTGTCGAACTCGTACCTGAGATCTTGCTAGAATCTTTCCTGCGAACCTCCTCAGCCAAAATCAAATCACGAATATCATCATATTTTAGTTTAGATTTACCTGTGGAGTTGCTAATAAGCATCCTCATAGCTTCCCAGCTATTTGGCAATGAAGCCAACAAAATCAGCGCACGCATCTCATCATCAAATTCAATTTCCACAGACGATAATTGATTTGTGATAGTATTGAAATCATTCAGGTGTTGTACAACAGACGTACATTCCGCTATCTTTAAATTGAATAACTTCTTCATTGGGTATACATTGTTATTCGCTGATGGCTTTTCATACATACCT
>JAKZJZ010000407.1:0-49753 GCA_022702705.1 Papilionanthe hookeriana x Papilionanthe teres
CACCTCTATTTAAACCCGACCCCCTCACGGCCATGAAGAGAGTTGCACAAACCTTGTCGAAACTCTGCCAAAATTTTTCCAAACCCTACTCCATACTTAGAGCGGTTGATCCCCGAGTGTCGATTTGCACCTAATCCCCACCAGCAGAACCCGATTTCCCAGCTGAAATTTCACTCGAAAACCAGGACACTTTGCCACGGTGAGCCAATCTTCAAATTGACTGGCCCTACACCTTCACTAGACCAAGAGGAGAAGTTTCACTGAAAGCCCCATCTCCGGAGCCACCCGGTTGTTCCGGACTCCGAGCTTTGTGATCGGGCTTGGTCGAAATCATACCTAGGCGACTCACCGGACTAGGAGACTTCATCCGGAGCTTGCTTGGGATCCGATCGAAGGTGACACAACCCTCAGATTGAAGCCACACTTCTCTGAGCAAAGGTATGAGTTAATTCTTCATCCCGAGCTTCTGGAGATTCTCCATTTCAAATGCTTTAATTTCAATACATGATCACCGTATAGATGTATTCGTCTCTTCAAGACAAATCCATAGAGCAAAAGAACACAAAAATCCATTAAGTATTGAGTGAGATATTAGGGATTTAGTGTGGACGGTTCTCGGGCTAGGAGGCTTGGGGACGATGAACGAATGTCGTTCATTTAATACATGCGCGGACGGACGGCCAGGATCGCGCCGGATGATGAGACGAAACGATACAGTGGGCCCCTGGAGCGCTGAGTCGGATGGCGGCGTCGTATCAGAGAGCGCCACGTGGCTTTTCGGAGCTGCCGAGGTTGACGCGATGCCGCATGGATAAATAGAAAATTAGGATATTTTCTTATTTATTTAATTCCCTAAACTTCAAAAATCCATAACTTTGTGTAGAAAAATCAGAAAAATAAAATAAAAATACCCTTTTGCTCAGTGAACAGAGGAGAATAATGTGGAAAATAAATCATTTAATTTCATCAAGTATTTTATTTTTAATGATTTATTTCCCCTTTGCATTGTTTTAATTCTCCATGCATATAGGAAATTCACCATGGCATGAGACCATAGGGCTTTTGAAGCCTCCGAATTTGGGAACATTCCACGAATTTTCCAAAGTCGGAGGCCATCCTATGAGAAGTTATTGATTTTTCAAATTCATGTTACTTGTTTTGATTATTTTAAATCCAATAATTAGCATGTTGTAAAATAAATTCTAGGAAAATTTGGTGATGTCTCTTATGACCAGAGAACCCTAGGAAAAATAGGTTTTGAATTAATTTATTTAAAATAGCCCTAATTGGCTTAAACACCCAAAATGGGTCCCTAATTAATTAGAGCTAATCATACATCAAATTGACATGAAATCAATTCTTCACTACCTTTAGGATCAGAGGAACCCACCATAAAAATTTGAAGTCAATTGGACTTGGTTAGCTTTACTAAATGGGTTGATTAAGCCATTTAGTCAATTTGAACTTTAAAAATTCATAACTTTCAAAATGCTTTTCAAAAATTCACCAAATTAGTTTTGGAGCCTCTCTGATATCAGGGGAATTTAAGAAAAGTAAAATTTCAATTTTCTAAAAAAGTTGACTTTTTGTATTATTTTAATATTTTAATAATTAAAAATTAATAAAAATCACAAAAATAATTAAATTCACCAAAATGTCACATTTTGAATTTTAATCACTTAGGAATAAACCCCATATTTTTCTTAAGTCTCTATAATGAGATATTAAATTTTAAAGCCCTAAGGTAATTTGAAAATTAAAAAAATGTATTTTTTTAGCATTTCCACTAAAATAATTCTAATAAATCAAAGAAAAATCGAGAAAATTGTAAAAATTGATTCTCTGATTTCCTTGATATCGAGAGAGATTTTTGAAAAATATAAAATTCATTTTTTAACCTTTATTTTATTTTTAAATTAATTAATACTCCAAAATTTAAAATAATCATAATAAAAATAATATAATTCAAAAAATCACCAAAATTGGTCCAAGTGGTCCTCTAGTCATTAGGAATGTCCCATAATTTTCTTAAGGACAGAAACTTTCCCTTGGTCATATTATTAAATTTTCCTTGGAAATCCCTATTTTCTACCAAAAATAATTACATAAATAAATTAAATACAGAAAAAATCACATTTTCTCCTCTCATGTCTTTATTGGCATTTGAGTGAAGTCACATAAAAATTTCAAGTTCATTTAAGCTCAATTTAGTGAGTTATGAAATTATTAAGCTTGAAGGGCAAAGTGGTAATTAAAATTTTAACCCTTAATTAAAACTTTAGGTTTAATAAAATTAAAGAGTAAAATATTTGATCTTAATCTGATTTGGATGATTGAAATTTAAATAATTAAAGGGTAGAAACCTATTAAACAATTTAAAAATAATTAAAATAAACCTTAATTAAATAGTTGATTAAATTTGGAAGAATAATAAAGTTGGGATTATTAAATAGGGATATTATTAGGAAGAGATTTGTTCTTTAATCTAAGAATCCCTAAATTAATCACCTCAATAATGTTTAATCCCCAATTAAAGTGATAATTCAAATTTAAGATTTAAAATGCTAAAAGACTTAATCATTAAATTAAATTAAAGTTAAATTATTTAAATTTAACCTTTTTAAAATTTCAATTAAATTAAAATTTAAAACAAAATTAAATTAAAATTAAATTAAATTAATTAAATAAAATTAAATTAAAGCATATTAAATTTAAATTAAATTAAATTAAATTAAAATAAATTAAATTAAATTAAATTAAATCAAATTAAATCAAATTAAATTAAAAATTTAAATTAAATTTAAATTAAATTGAATAAAATTAAATTAAATTAAAGTAAGTTAAATCAAATTAAACTAAACCAAATTAAATTAAATTAAATTAAATTATGTCAAATCAAATTAAATTAAATTAAATTAAATTAAACAATAGAATCAAGTTAAAATTAAAATTAGATTAAATTAAATTAAAATTAAAACTAAACTAAATTAAATTAAATTAAAGTTAAATTAAATTGAATTCAAAATAACATCACCTAAGACATAAAGAAATTAAATATAAAGCAACTTGAACACTATTCCAAATTTAAACCCGTTAACTGAAATTAAATTAAATCACAAACCATTTGAACATCAATTTGCCCTTGAGAGCTTTTGTTGTCATAACCCCTAAACAGAATGTTAAATGAAATGTTACTTCACTTATAGGATATTTAAATGTTCTAGTTCACTGAGTAAGATAACAACAAAACTTAACTAAACCTCGGACGATTACTTCACTCGATTGATTAAATCCATTTGGACTTAAAACAATCCTATCGATATTGAAAATATGTTTAAGATTCTTCTTAAGCACTTCCTCAATATGATAGGATACTTATAAGAACAATTGAACTTAATTATTCTTTGATGAAGAAAATCGTCCTCACATCAAAACACAAGAACCTAGACGTCATAGAAAATGACTAGCTATAGGATTAGGAACTTGGTAGAAAACCATAACCCTTCCCTTAGCTTTACCTAGGAACTTGCTTAAATATTCTAAATTGTGTTTAAGTGCAGCTTGGGATGACGGGAAGACCCTCCAGGTACGCTTTTATTTCATTGCAATTTAACTTGGTAGAAAACCATAACCCTTCAGGCGTAGTACTAGTCCTTTTCTTGCGGCTATCGTTATAATATGCGGACTGAGGTAATGCGGCAACAATCTTGCGAAAATTTTCTTCATCTTCTGTGGTGGAGAGGGGATGGAACCTGCTTCCTCCCAAAAGTGGTATATATTCAGGCAGCGGTGTATATTCTGGCAGCGGTGTATATTCGAGCGATTCAGGATTTCCTCCAGGAAAGCGATTTCGGCGGCTACGGCTTCTCCAGCGATCCTTCTACTTCGTTTCTTCTTTGGGTCCTTGTCGGTGATGGAATCTTTGAGCTGGACTTGATTTCGAAAACGAAAGGTCTTACGGGAAGATCTGTACCCTCCACGGTAACGGAGTTCACCATAATTCTGGATTTCTTTCCCCTTTAATTCGGCGAAGTCGGGGTAGGTGCGGAAACAACTAGACCGAGTGGGGGTAGTAAGAACAGGTCCTCTGCGGACGGCGGTACTCCTCTCGGTCGGGATCCTTTGCGGGGGAGGAAACTCTTGGGTCGACCTGAGGTTGAACTCGATCGGCGGCTTCTTAGCTTCGGATACCTTGTTCGTCGGTGCGAAAAGGGAAACGTCGGTGATCTTGACATTCGTGTTTTCAAATCCTTGTCCAAATCGGATGATCCCATTGTCGGGCGGCTCATCCATATAGACGGCGAAGTCCGATCCATTGGTGAAGGAGAAAATCGGCTTTGGGGCTTTCATCTCTGCGGGGTAGATTCGAGTTTATCGAGTCCCAAGTTATGCTTCTTTTCTTTAGGACGAAAAGAAAGGAATTGAAAAGAGTCCGAACACATTCTTGTTCATGTATTTATAAGAAGGAATCATTTGTTAAAAGAATCATTTATTAGAGGGTTTGTTTATTTAGAACGAAATGTTCAAAGGTGTAGAGGAGGTAAGGAATCCGATTCGGAGTTGGAAAGGAAAATAAAGTCTTATGCAAGACTTCTCGACTCGAAGGATCACTCCAAAACTAACACCTATTGGGGGTCCACCCCACCTCAGAAATGAGGTAAAAGGATCTCGGAACCTCTCTGTTTAGGGGTGTCTAAACAGTGGCTCCTAAATCCGAGAGAATGTTGGCTATACTTGTCCAAGGTAGAAATGAACATAGTATTCCAACGGAAAGAAGGGTAGTTTGACCCATTAAGGGCATGGATACACTACCGATTTTTGAAAGCAGAATTATCTGATTATAATGGAGAGAGGAATTCTCCCCAGCGGAGTCGCCAGAAGTTTTCGGCATATTTTTAGGTTGTGTGTTTTATTTTAAAAAGGGGGTAGCCTAACAGAAGTATGTCGGCAAATTCTTAATTTAGTTTAAATAAATAATTTGAAAAGTAGTATTTGACTTTGAAAATAATTTTAAATTTAAAGATTTTAAGATATGAAATCAAACCGATCTCACATCCCAAATAGTTTATATAAACGAGCACCGCAGCACGAACCGTGTATCTATCCCGAAGAATAGACACACTGCTTGATAATGGGGCTCGGTTAGATAAACTAGAAAGGTTTGTGACATCCGTTTGGTCCGCGAACCAATTTTATAAGCCGACAAATTCCACGCTTAATATGAAAGCATTAAACGGGGTTTATATTACATGGGTTCTTTAAAATTCCACTATAAGGGCAAGCCCCATAGTTATTTACATCTTAAGTGACGGGAATAACCTAAGAAAACTCTCGATAATAATCGATAATTCTGCTCTCGAAGGATTTGAAAGTTTAAGTTTTCGAGGATTGAATTTTGGAATTTCAATAGGGAATGGATCAAATTTGGAACATTTTGTTTTGGGAATCCAAAGGAAGAAAAGTAGGAGAAATCACAGATTCGAAGTGAACTTCGGTAATTTCCCGACTATCCTATTGTTTGGCTTGAGTTTAGGAAAGTCCTAATATTTATTTAAATGTTTTGATCTTGCCAATTTTAATTAATTAGGGCTTATATTTGTATGATAAAATCAAACAAATAGCCTCGAAGATGTGAGGGTTTATTGTCGTACGGACGACTACCTCGGAATCCTAAGACCGGTTAGGGCTTAATTTGCAATGCAAGTGCCTAACGAAGAGTTGAGGATTTATATTGCACTAGGCGAACTACCTCGAAGTCCTATGGCTTTGTTATTTAATTCTAAGAAAGTTTCTTTGAAGTAGACTCGAGTTTTCGCTGATGACGATGGCCGTCTTGTCCACCATGCTCCGAGCTCCTTGTTGTTGCAGAGGTTTAGTTTTAGAAGTCATAAATCAGAGGATGAGAAAAGTGTTTTGGTTTAAAGAAAATTTTAATTTCCAATTGTTTTCAATACTTTAATTAAAACAAATCTTAAAGTTGATTATAACGACACCGGTTAAGATCCCACGGTTCCATTCTTCCGGAATCATTATTTTTATCGGATTCACTTAGTCCAAATGAATTTGCTAAACTCAACTGAATGAGTTCCACACTTTCATTTAGACCGTGGGAAATCCCATTAGCAACACGTAGGTTACATCATCCGAGGTATTCCCGATCATCCAACGAGGACGTTTTAATTTAATTGTAATTGTAGTTTTGTGTTACGTTTGTGATTAAATTTTGAGTTGTTTTATATTTTGAAATGTTGTGGCGGTGAATTTTATCTTGCAATTACTTTTAAGTTAGTTTTGGTTTCAGTTTTAGGGACTATCCTAAAGGTGTGGGTTTTCATGCAACGATTGTTTATCATGCGAGAAAAGTAAGTGCGATGCGATTAATGAAATTGCAATAATGTAAATTGCGAAAGTAAATTGCGATAAAATAAAAGCGTACCTAGAGGGTCTTCTCGTCATCCCAAGTTGCACTTAAAACACAATTAAAATATTTAAGCAAGTTCTAGGTAAAGCTAAGGGAAGGCTTATGGTTTTCTACCAAATTCCTATTCCTATAGTTAGTCATTTCCTATGACGTCTAGGTTCCTTGTGTTTTGGTCGAAGACGATTTTCTTCATCGAAGAACAATTAAATTCGATTGTTCTTATAAACATCTATCATATTGAGAAAGTGTTTAAGAAGAATCTTAAACATCTTTTCGATATTGCTAGAATTGTTTTAAGTCCGAATGGATTCAATTACACGAATGAATTAATCGTCGAAAATCTCGAATTTTGTTATCTTGCTTAGTGAACTAGGACATTTGAATATCACATAGGTGAAGTAACATTTCATTTAATATTACATTTTAGGAGTTATGATAACTAAAGCTTTTGAGGGTAAATTGGTGTTCGAATGGTTTGTGATTTAGTTTAATTTCCATTAATGGGTTTAAATTTGGAATAGTGTTCGAGTTATTTTAGATTTATTTTGAATTCTTTATGTCTTTGGTGATGTTATATTTAATTCGACTTAATTTAATTTAATTTAATTTAATTGAGTTTTAATTTAACTTAATTCAATTTAATTCAATTTAGTTTGATTTGATGTTACATTAAATTAATTTGATTTGATTTAATTTTAATTTATTTTGATTTAATTTAATTTAATTTAATTTAATTTAATTTTAATTCATTTAATTTAATTTTTAATTTGGTTGAACTTAATTTAATTTGGTTTTATTAATTTAATTTAATTTAATTTAATTCATTTAATTTAATTTAATTTGTTTATTTAATTTAATTTAATTTAATTTAATTTAATTCAACTTAATTTACTTAATTTAATTTAATTTTTAATTTAATTTAATTTTTTAATTTTAATTGAAATTTTTAAAAGAGTTTAATAATTTAATTTTAGTTTAATGATTAAGTCTTTTAATGTTTTGAATTTGAGTTATCATTTTAATTAAGAATTTAATATTAATGAGATAATTAATTTAGGGATTTTTAAATTAAAGAATAAATCTCTTCCTAATAATATCCCTATTTTAATAATTCCAATTTTATTATTCTTCCAAATTTAATCAATTATTTAATTAAGGTTTAATCATTTTAAATTGCTTAATGGGTTTCTACCCTTTAATTATTTAAATTTCAATCATCCAAATCAGATTAGGATCAAATATTTTACTTGTTAATTTTTTATTAAACCTAAAGTTTTAATTAAGGATTAAAAATTTTAATTACCACTTTACCCTTTAAGCTTAATAATTTCATAACTCACTAAATTGAACTCAAATGAACTTGAAATTTTTATGTGACTTCACTCATATGTCAATAAAGACATGAGAGGAGAAAATGTGATTTTTCTGTATTTAATTTATTTATATAATTATTAGTGGTAGAAAATAGAGATTTCCAAATAAAATTTAATAACATGACCAAGGGAAAGTTTCTGTCCTTAAGAAAATTAGGGGACATTCCTAAAGACCGAGAGGACCACTTGGACCAATTTTGGTGATTTTTTGAATTATATTATTTTTATTATAATTATTTTAAATTTTGGAGTGTTAATTAATTTAAAAATAAAATAAATGTTGAAAAATGAATTTTATATTTTTCAAAAATCTCTCTGATATCAAGGAAATCAGATAATCAAATTTTACAATTTTCTGATTTTTCTATGATTTTTTATAATTATTTTAGTGAAAATGCTAGAAAATACATTTTTTAATTTTAAAATTACCCTAGAGCTTTAAAATTTAATATCTCACTAAATAGACCTAAGAAAAATATGGGGTTTGTTCCTAAATGATTAAAATTTAAAATGTGACATTTTGGTGAATTTTATTATTTTTGTGATTTTTATTATTTTTTAATTATTAAAATATTAAAATAATATTAAAAAATTCAACTTTTTTAGAAAATTGAAATTTTAATTTTCTTAAATTGCCCTGATATCAGAGAGGCTCCAAAACCAATTTGGTGAATTTTTGAAAGATATTTTGAAAGTTATGAATTTTTAAAGTTTAAAATGGCTAAATGGCTTAATCGGCCCAATTAGTAGGGCTAACGAAGTCAATTGACCTCGAAATTTTTATGGTGGGTTCCTTTGATCCTAAAGGTCAGTGGAGAATTGATTTCAAGTCAATTTGATGTATGGTTAGCTCTAATTAATTAGAGATCCATTTTGGGTGTTTAAGCCGATTAGGGTTGTTTTAAATGAACTAACTTTCAAAACCTATTTTTCTAGGGTCCTACGGTCATAAGGAACATCACCAAATTTTCCTAGAATTTATTTCACAACATGCTATTTATTGGAATTAAAATACTCAAAACGGTAACATGAATTTGAAAAATCAATAACTTTTCATAGGGATGGCCTCGACTTTGGAAAATTCGGGGAATGTTCCCAAATTCGGAGGCTTCAAAAGCCTTATGGTCTCATGCCATGGTGAATTGTATACATGCATAGAGAATTAAAAATATGCAGAGAGTAAATAAATTATTAAAAATAAAATACTTGATGAAATTAAATAATTTCTTTTCCACATTATTCTCCTACGTTCACTGAGCAAGAGGGTATTTTTATTTTATTTTTCTGATTTTTCTACACAAAGTTATGAATTTTTGAAGTTTAGGGAATTAAATAAATCAGAAAAAACCCTAATTTTCTATTTATCCACGCGGCACCGCGTCAGCCTCGGCGACTCCGAAACGCCGCGTGGCGCGCTCCCATTCGACGCCACCATCGACTCGGCGCTCGGGCCCCGCGGTTCTCGTACCGTCTTCGGTTCGACGCCATCCGCGCCGTCCGTCCGCACGTGTATTGAATGCGCGGCATCCGTTCATCGTCCCCAGTGTCCTCGCCGAGAGCCATCCACACTAAATCCACAATATCTCACTCGATACTCGATGGATTTTTATGTTCTTATGCTCTATGGATTCGTCTTGAAGAGACGAACACATCTATACGGTGATCATGAATTGAAATTAAAGCATTTGAAATGGAGAATCTCCAGAAGCTCGGGATGAAGAATTAGCTCAAACCTTTGCTCAGAGAAGTGTGGCTTCGATGCGAGGGTTGTTGCACCTTCGATTGGATCCCGACAAGCTCCGGATGAAGTCTCTCGGTGCAGTGAATTGTCTAGGTGTGATTTCGACCAAGCTCGATCACAAAGCTTGGAGGATTGGAGCAGCTGGGTGGCTCGGAGATGGGGCTTTTTTTGGTGGACACCTTCCCTTGGTGCAGTGAAGGTGTAGAACCAATCGATTTGGGGATTGGCTCGCTTGTGGAGAAGTGTCATGGTTTTGGGCCTAGATTTCAACTACGAAATTGAGCTCGCGGAGAAGAAATGGCGGGGGATCTCGGTGGGGATCAAGTGCTCTGTGTATGAGGAGGAGTACGGAACAATTTTGGCGAGTTTCCTTAAGGTTTTGTTTCGGCACCTCTCATGGCCGAGAGGGGTGGTGTTTAAATAGGAGAGGGTGGAGGGCCTCCCGGGGAAAGTTAGGGCTTGGGATCGAGCTGCTTAGGTCGAGCGCGGAACGGCCACGATGGCCGGCTGGGGATGGGGCGGCTCGGCGAGGGAGAATTCGAAGTTGGCTCACATGTGAGCTCTCGGCACTGGTGGTTTCCGGCGGGCTGTGGTGGGTGGCCGGCCGGGGTCGGAGTCACCCTCGAGGTCGGGGAGGTCGAGGGCTGGAGGTTTGTGCGATCGATTGGCCATGGACATGTGTAAAGGAGTTGAATTGAAATGGAATGGGGGATGAGCTCATTTTGGGTCCAAATGGGTCAACCCACCCTTTGGGCTTGGTTCACCACCCCATGGCTGATTTGGGTGAGGGAAGATCGGATGGATCGGCTAGGAAAGGGTGGAGAAGTCACCATCCATGAATATTTTGATTAAACTTGGATTAAGGTGAAGCATTAAAAGGGTTAAAACCTTTTTAAGGGGGCTTAAAAGAGGCTCCTCCTTTTGCCATTAGTGGTTTGATCACATGTCAAGCCTTCCATGGCTTCATGTGGCTTGTCCATGGCTTGCATGGCTCACCTTTGGCTTGGGAAAAGTGGAGTCAATTTCATGGAAATGGATGTAAGAAATATTTTTGTATTTAGGGGTGATTTGGCATGAGGCTTGATTTGGAATTATTTGATGATGAATTTAGGACTTAGGTAATGGCTTTAATTAAGTGGATGGCAAGTGGAGATGTCATGTGGGCTTTAGGGTAGATTTTGGGCCTTTTGAAATGGTTTTAGATGGGCTTTTAAGATGGTTTAGGAAAGTTGGCTTTTAAACTTTAAAATGGATTTTGGGATGAAATTTTAGTAAAGTCTTGGGCTAAATAATTGTTGGGTTTAGCTCATGGATGTGTCATGAGTGATTTGAAGCAAATTGGGGGTGATTTGGGTTTGAATTAGGTTGAATTTGGGTTCTTTTGGTGAATGGGCCAACATAGGTCCAAGTGGGCCAAGTTGGGCCAATGTTGGGTTAGGGTTGAAATTGATGTAAAATTAATGTTGAGAAATGTTTATGGGAGTGTTTCAAAGAGGTTTTGACTTTGGTTGGGCTTTGATTTTGGGGTTTGGGCTCATTTGGGTTAGGTTTGGGTTTAGGTCAAAATTGGGCCTTTTAGCTTTGGGTTGAATTTGAGTGGGGTTTGGGTCTAAATTTTGGTCAAATCATGTTAGTGTTTTGCTTGTGGGGATGCTAAGGAAGATTTAGAAAAGATTTGGGGTTAATTGGAGTTGAATTGGGTGAGTTTGGGTCATGGGTCCAAGTTGGGGTTTAAGGCGAAAGTGAAATTGGATCCAAATGTCAATCAAATTGGACTTGGATTTGATCTAGATTGGTGTTGGGAATGTTGAATTGAAGTTTAGAATTGAATTGGACCAGAATTTTGGTCAATTGGGTAGGTTTGGTTTGACATTGGGTTCACTTAGGGTTAAAATGGGCCAAATTGGGGGTTTTGACAAAAGTAGAGTAAATTGACAAAATTGGCCCATGGTGTAGTTGAACAAAATGAAATTGGGAATATTTTGGATTTTCTGGAATTTTCTGGGAATTTTCTGAATTTTTGGATTTTGGGTCAAGAAGGGTATTTTGGGTATTTGGAGGGTATTGGGAGGTATTTTTGGAATTTTTGGAATTTTTGGTATTTTTGGGTACGGATGATCAATTTAAGTGATGTGGAAATGTTTGGGATTGATTTTGGGGAATCTTGGGTACTTTAGGTGATTTTGAAAAATTTAGGTAATTTAAAGGGCTTTGGGTAGGTTAGGCGGGTGTAGGGTCCCGAGGGTCAAAAATTAAAAATTTGGAAAATTGAAGATTGTGTGAATATAAGTGGAATGAAATCATTTTGGTTGAGCCATGAAGCCACATCAAGCCCACATGAACCATGAAGGGACTCATTTGAGGCATTCATTTATGTTGTTCATAATCCTCTTGCCGAGGGCTTAGGGGTTAAGGACCATCCATGTGAATCACCTACATGAGTCGGGGAGGTCGAGTTAGGTATGGGTGTGGTTTTAGGAGGTGTGTGAAAGTGTAGTGTATGAGTGTAGTGTGTGTGTAAATCAGTCCCTTCACTGAGACCGGGCCAGCGGGCGGTCCTACAGGCCGAAGAGTCCATAGGAACTCATCCTTTAAACTTCCACATTTGATTTCGACCCTCTAGGTGATTAGGGGTCTACGGTCGAGTTTGTGGAGTTTGCGGGGAGTTAAGAAGTGGTTTGAAATTCTAGATGGTGGATCCCGATTATAGTCCTCTAAGATAGTCGAAGGAAAAGCCTAAGGCTAGATCTAAGTACTAAAAGAAGAAGAAGACCTCGACAAAAATGAGGTCAACGGGTCCTAAACTTTAAAAATGGCGTGAGTCTCGCACTCGATGAAAAGAGGGTGAAGGATGGAGCAGTGATATAAATTGATTCTGAATTCACACTAGCCAGCCTACAGTACGAAGAAAATGATTGGGTCCCAGTGGACCGAGAAGAGCTTCATAGCCAGACAGTGATGAAGATGGGTGGCCCAAGCCACTAATCTAGCAACAAAGAAGAAAGACAAACACCGAGGAAAGCAAGAAAATCAAGTCTGTAGTTGTCACAGGAAAGGGCACGCTCGTCAGCGCCGCTCCAGCAGAAATTCAAGGGGTAAGGAGAGCTACTCTCACTGCTGCCCAAAGAAGTAATAAGAATCGCCGTATCCGCAAGATGTTGACTAAACTAACAGCAGATCAACATGAGGAAACAACCTCTTTCGTCGACACACACATTTAAAAGACCGGTTCATCAGGAACCTGAAAAGAGGGAACAAGCTCTGAGAACAACAAAAAAGATAAGGGGAACTCTAAGAAGATCAGAGGCAGAGAGATTACCACGACGCCAAACAGAGCTACCAGTGGTAAGAAACCTTGTTGCAAAAGCAACCCCGGAGGATGTCCCGACAGAGACAATCCCCGAGGAGCCAAGGTATGCAGGAGAACGTGACGGGATTGAGTCATACATCCCGTAATACGTTACTAGGCCTCGTCACTTGCAGATCATCCAAGAATATGAATTAGAAAGAAGGCAAAATGTTAAGAAGAAGACTTTCAAATACTTCGAAAGAATTAAAGGCAAAAGAATCAACATTTTGGAAGGTGTCGAGTTACACACAGATGTATTCTCAGAGTACGAGCAGCAGCAGATCGTGGACTGCATCTTAGAGCTTCAGAAGATGGGTCGAGCAGGCCGTCTGAGGGAAAAGACTTATTCAGACCCTGGAGATGGATTCCAGGGAAAGGAAGAGTCACAATACAATGCAGATGTTGTTATAACTTCGTAGTGGACAGAAAAAGAAATCCACCAGGGATACTCCGTCACAGTGAGGTGGATCCAATGCCGAGGATAATTAAAAGAATGGTGAAAAGAATGATAACACGGAGGGTACTGCGACGGATCGCATACCCAACGGTTGCATCATCGACATTTATCGAAGGGCGACTGTATACCTCCACACATAGACCACCATGACTTTGTCAGACCTTTCTTCACAGTTTCGTTCGTCAACCAGTGCAATATCATGTTCGGATCTGACCTCCGGATAGCAGGCCCGAGTAAGTTCCGAGGGCCGGTGGAGATACCACTTCCGGTCGGTTCCGTCATGATATTACAAGGAAATGGAGCAGACATCGCAAAACATTGCATACGGGAGTATCGGTGGAGCGGATCTCGCGTCACTTTTAGAAGGATGGACGACGAAAGGCGCCTTACCACTTCTGCGCCGGATCCGAGGTGGAGAGCCTACGGCCCTACGAGCTGTGAGTTACACGGGAAATAGCACACCTCCAATGCACATCCATGCGGAATTCCTGCCAAGGATGACTTGGAAGGTGATGTTATTACCCATGTTTCTTACTATTCAGACATGAATTTTTGACAGACGCTTTTGGATACATCAACGAGAAGTTCACACAGTCCGTTTTGGATTTACATGGATTGTACAAGCCATGAAATTTCTGAGGAAGATGTCATCATGACAAGATCAAGTTGTATTATGTACTTTTAGCAAGTTGAAATGAAATGACTACGTCATATTTTATCTTCACCTCTTTTTGTGCAAATTGACTGGAAAACGCCATTAGAGTTAAATGAACTTCGAACGAAGAACAGAAGAGAAAAAAAAATAATAATAAATGAGAACTTTCCCTAAAAATCTAAAGAGTAAAATGAACTTCAAATTTACACGAACACTAAATGAACAACAAAAATAAAATCAGATCGCTAAAGGACAAATGAAATGAACCTAAACCTTAAATTGAATTCCAGTCTAAATCCATCTTTTCAAACCCTCCAATTCTTCTTCAAATCAAGATAAACTTCAGATCTCCTTTGAAACCTTCTCTCGGGATAATTTCAGAACTACGAAGAATTTTTAATTTGACTTGGATGGCATGGATTCGTACCCTTCGCCAAATAATCAAACTTTGATTGATTCTCTTGGGATGTGGAACACTTTCACATCTTGTTGACCTCATTTTTGATGAGGTCTTCCTTTTCTTCTTTTTAGTGCTTAGGATCTAGCCTTAGGCTTTTCCTTTGACTATCTTAGAGGACTAGAATTGGGACCCGCCTTTTAGAAATTCAAACCACTTCTAAACTCCCTGCAAACTCCACAAACTTGACTATAGACCCCTAATCACCTAGAGGGTTGAAATCGAAATATGGAAGTTTAAAGGATGAGTTCATATAGGACTCTTTGGCCTTAGGACCCTTACTGGGTGGCACAGTGCAGTGAAGGGGCTGACATACACTACACTTACACACTACATTTCCACACACTTCCTAAAACCACACCCATACCCAACTTGACCTCCTGACTCATGTAGGTGATTCACATGGATGGTCCTTAACCCCTAAGCCCTTGGCTAAGAGGGTTAGGAACAACATAGTGAATGCCTCGAAATGAGTCCTTTCATGGCTCATATGGGCTTGAAATGGCTTCATGGCTCAACCAAAATGATTTCACCCCACCCAAATTCACCCAATCTTCAATTTCCCAAATTTTCAATTTTTGACCCAGGGACCCTACACCTACTTAAACCTACCAAAACCTTGAAATTACCAAATTTTTGCAAAATCTCCAAATTACCTAAAATTTTCCAAAATCAATCCCAAACACCTCCAAATCACTCAAATTGATCATCCATACCCAAAAATACCAAAAATTCCAAAAATACCCCCCAATACCCTCCAAATACCCAAAATACCCTTCTTGGCCTAAAAATCCAAAAATTCAGAAAATTCCCAGAAAATTCCAGAAAATCCCAAATATTCCCAATTTCATTTTGTCCAACTACACCATGGGCCAATTTTGTCAATTTACCCTACTTTTGTCAAAACCCCCAAATTGACCCATTTTAACCCGAAAGTGGACCCGATGTCAAACCAAACATACCCAATTGACCCCAATTTTGGTCCAATTCAATTATAAACTTCAATTCAACATTCCCAATACCAATTTAGACCAAATACAAGTCCAATTTGATTGACATTTGGATCAATTTCACTTTGGGCCTTAAAGCCCAAATTTGGACCCATGACCCAGAACTTAGCCCAAACTAACCCAATTCAACTCCAATTAACCCCAAATCTTTTCTAAACCTTCCTTAACATCCTCATAAACAAAACACTAACATGATTTGCCCAAGATTTTGACCCAAACCCCACTCAAATTCAACCCAAAATCAAAAAGCCCAATTTTGACCTAAACCCAAATCTAACCCGAAATAGGCCCAAACCTCAAAATTAAGACCCAACCAAAGCCAAAACCTCTTTGAAACATTCCCATAAACATTTCTTAATATTTATTTTACATCAATTTCAACCCTAGCCCAACATTGGCCCAAGTTAGCCCAATTTGACCTACATTGGCCCATTTACAGAATAAACCCAAATTCAACCCAATTCGAACCCAAACCACCTTAAATCTATTTCAAATTATTCATGAAACATACCTAAACCAAAACCAACAACTATTTGGCCCAACCTTTTACAAAAATTTTCATCCATGAACACATTCATAAACTTAAAAGCCCACTTCCCTTAAACCTTCTTAAAAGCCCATTTCCTTCAAAATTCAAAAGCCCAAATCTACCCTAAAGCCCACATGACATCTCCATTTGTCATCCATTTAATTAAATCCATTACCTAAGTCCTAAAGTCACCATCAAATTATTCCAAATCAAGTTTCATACAAATTTCCATCAAAACATCCAAAATTCTTAAAACCCTTTTCATGAAACAAATCAACCTTTTCCCAGACAAATGAAGCCATGAACAAGCCATTCTCGAAGCCACATGAAGCCATGAGGGCTTTGACTTGTCATTAGTCCATTTATGGCAAGAAGAGGGGGTTCTTTCTTAAACCTCCTTTAACCCTTTTTTACCTTAATCATGTCGCACACTAAACCATGTTTAGCCGCCTCATCATGGATGGAGACTTCACCATTCCTTCTAGGCGACCTAAATGATTCCCTCGGCTCAAAATCGGAGCTTGGAAGGGTGCACCAAGCCCAAAATGGTGGGTTGACCCAAACCAAGCCAAAGTGAGCCTTCTCCCATTCCATTTAAATCGAACTCCTTTACACATGTCAAACCTCGATTGCTACACTAAACCCGAGCCACGACCCACGACCGAGATGGTGACCATTGCACGGCCGGCCGGCCACCGGGCCGCCGGAAAACACCATGGCCGAGAGCTCGCATGTGAGCCAACATTGAAATTCTCACTTGTCGAGGCGCCCCATGCCTAGTGGTCACCATGGCCGATCTTCTCCTCACCGAGAGCGGCTGATCCCGAAGCCCTAACTCCCTGCGAGAGGCCTTCCGCCCTCTCTGACTTAAACTCCGCCCCTCTCGGCCATGAGAGGAGCTGAAACAAAAACCTTAAGGAAACTGCGCAAAATCACTCCGGATCACTCTCTACACATAGAGCACACTGATCCCCAGCCGAATTCCAGCCCCAATTTCTTCAGGCGAGCCGATTTTGAGCTCGAACTTTGGCAAAACCGGGACACTTCTCCACGGTGAGCCAATTCCCAAATTGATTTGCTCTACACCTTCACCGGACCCGGGGAAGGTGTCCACCACCAAAAGCCCCATCTCCGAGGCCACCCGGTTGCTCAGGCCTCCAAGCTTTGTGATCGGGCTTGGTCGAAATCATATCCGGACGATTCACCGGACCGGGAGACTTCATGCGGAGCTTGCGGGACCCGATCGAAGGTGCGACAACTCTCGGATTGAAGCCACACTTCTACGAGCCAAGGTATGAGCTAACTCTTCATCCCGAGCTTCGAAGATTCTTCATTTCGAATGCCTTAGTTTCGATGCATGTTAGCCGTATAGATGTATTCGTCTCTTGAGACGAATCCATAGAAACATAAGAACATGAAAATCCATTGAGAATCGAGTGAGATCTTAGGGATTTAGTGTGGACGGCTCTCGGGTGAGAACACTTGGGGACGATGAACGGATGCGAGTCCATTCGATACACGCGCGCACGGACGGCCGGGATTGCGTCGGACCGGGAGACGGTACGAGAACCGCGGGGCCCGGTGCGCCGACTCGGGTGGCGGCGTCGAATGGGAGCGCGACGCGTGTGCGTTCGGAGCTGCCGAGGTTTCGCCGGCGCCGCGTGGATAAATAGATAAATAGGGTATTTTTCTTATTTATTTAATTCACTAAACTTCAAAAATCCATATCTTTGTGTAGAAAAATCACAAAAATAAAATAAAAATACCCTCTTGCTCGGTGAACGGAGGAGAATAATGTGAAAAAGAAATCACTTAATTTCATCAAATATTTTATTTTTTATGATTTATTTACTCTCTCGCATACATTTAATTCTCCATGCATGTATACAATTCACCATGGCATGAGACCATAGGGCTTTTGAAGCCTGCGAACTTGGGAACATTCCACAGAATTTTCCAAGGTCGGAGAGCCATCTCTGTGAAAAGTTATTTATTTTTCAAATGCATGTTCTTGTTTTGAGTATTTTAATTCCAAAAATTAGCATGTTGTGAAATAAATTCTAGAAATATTCGGTGATGTTCCTTATGACCGGAGAACTCTAGGAAAAATAGGACTTGAGTTAATTCACTCGAATTAACCTTAATTGGCTTAAACACCCAAAATAGGTCTTTAATTAATTAGAGTTAACCAGGTATCAAATTGACTTGAAATCAATTCTCCACTGACCTTTAGGATCGGAGGAATCCACCATAAAAATTTGAGGTCGATTGGACTTGGTTAGCCCCACTAATTGGGTTGATTAAGCCAGCTAGCCATTTTAAACTTTAAAAATTCATAACTTTTAAAATACTTTTTAAAAATTCACCAAATTGGTTTTGGAGCCTCTCTGATATCAGGGGAACCTAAGAAAATTAAAATTTCAATTTTCTAAAAAGTTGATTTTTAATAATATTTTAATATTTTTAATAATTAAAAAATAATAAAAATCACAAAAATAATAAAATTCACCAAAATGTCACATTTTGAATTTTAATCACTTAGGAACAAATCCCACATTTTTCCTAAGTCTATTTAGTGAGATATTAAATTTTAAAGCCCTAGGGTAATTTTAAAATTAAAAAAAATGTATTTTCTAGCATTTTCACTAAAATAATTATTATAAATCATTGAAAAATCAGAAAATTGCAAAATTTGATTCTCTGGTTTCCTTGATATCAGAGAGATTTTTGAAAAAATATAAAATCCATTTTTCAACATTTATTTTATTTTTAAATTAATTAACACTCCAAAACTCAAAATAATTATAATAAAAATAATATAATTCAAAAAATCACCAAAATTGGTCCAAGTGCTTCTCTGGTCATTAGGAATGTCCCCTAATTTTCTTAAGGACAGAAACTTTCTTTTGGTCATGTTATCAAATTTTCCTTGAAAATCTCTATTTTCCACCAAAAATAATTATATAAATAAATTAAATACGAGAAAAATCACATTTTCTCCTCTCATGTCTTTATTGACATATGAGTGAAGTCACATAAAAATTTCAAGTTCATTTGAATTCAATGAGTTATGAAATTATTAAGCTTAAAGGGTAAAATGGTAATTAATCTTTAATCCTTAATTAAAACTTTAGGTTTAATAAAAAATCAACAAGTAAAATATTTGATCCTAGTCTGATTTGGATGATTGAAATTTAAATAATTAAAGGGTAGAAACCCATTAAATAATTTTAAAATGATTAAACTTTAATTAAATAATAGATTAAATTTGGAAGAATAATAAAATTGGAATTATTAAAATAAGGGATCTTTATTAGGAAGAGATTTATTCTTTAATTTAAAAATCCCTAAATTAATTATATCAACTAATACTCGATTTTTAATTAAAATGATAACTCAAATTTAAAATATTAAAAGACTTAATTAAATTATTAAAATCTTTTGAAATTTCAATTAAAATTAAAAATAAAGTAAATTAAAGATAAATTAAATAAAGATTAAATTAAATTTAATAAAAAAAAATTAAATTAAATTAAACAATTAAATTAAATTAAATTAAATTAAATAATTAAATTAAATTAAATCAAATTAATTAAACATCAAATCAAATTAAATTAAATTAAACTAAATATAAAACAACTCAAAATTTAATCACAAACAGAACACAAAACTACAATTACAACTAAATTAAAACGTCCTGTTGGATGATCGGGAATACCTCGGATGATGTAACCTACGTGTTGCTTAGCGGGATTTCCGCGGTGCAAATGAAAGTGTGGAACTCATTCGGTTGAGTTTAGCAAATTCATACGGGACTAAGTGAATCAGATAAAAATAATGATGCGGAAGGATGGAGCAGTGGGATCTTAGCCGGTGTCGTTATAATCGACTTTAAGATTTATTTTAAATAAAACATAAAAAACACACGGAAATTAAGATTTTCTCTAAACAGAAACACTTTTCTCGACTCCTGAATTTATGATTTCTAAAATTAAACCTCTGCAACAACGAGGAGCTCGGAGCATGGTGGGCGGCACGACCATCGTCATCGGCAAAACACGAGTGCTACTTCGGCAAAATTTTCCTAGAATTAAAACAACCAAGCCATAGGACTTCGAGGTAGCTTGCACTAGTGCAACATAAATCCTCGACTCTTCGTTAGGCATTTGCATTGCAAATTAAGCCCTAACTAGGTCTTAGGATTCAGAGGTAGTCGTCCGATACGACAATAAACCCTCGCATCTTCTAAGTTTATTTGTTTGATTTTATCATACAAATATAAGCACTAATTAATTGAAATTGGCGAGATTGAAATATCGAATAAACATTAGGACTTTCCTAAATTCAAGACAAACAATAGGATAGTCGGGAAATTATCGAAGTTCACTTCGAATCGGTGATTTCTCCTACCTTTCTTCCTTTGGATTCACAAAACAAAATGTTCCAAAAATTTGATCCATTCCACTATTGAAACTCCGAAATTCGATCTTTGAAAACCTTAAACTTTGAAATTCTTGAGAGCGAGAATCATTGATTATTATCGAGAGTTTTCTTAGGTGATTCCGTCACTTAAGATGTAATTAACTATAGGGGCTTGCCCTTATAGGGAATTTTAAAGAACCCGGGTAATATAAACCATGTTTAATGTTTTCATATTAAGCGGGGGAAACTTGTCGGCTTATAAAATTGGTTCGCGAGACCAAACGGATGTCACTAATCTTCTAGTTTATTTAATCGAAGCCCCACCATCGAGCGGTGTGTACTATCCTTAGGGATAGATACACGCGTTTGTGGTGCGGTGCTCGTTTATATAAACTATTTGGGATGTGAGGTCGGTTTAATTTCATATCTTAAAACCTTCGAATTTAAAATTATTTTCAAAATCAAATACTACTTTTCAAATTATCTATTTTAATTAAATTAAAAAATTCGCCGACAGATTTACGGTAGGCGACCCCTCTTGAAATAAAACACGACCTAAAAATATGCCGACGGGATTTACGGCGACTCCGTTGAGGAGAATTCCTCTCTCCATTATAATCGAATAATTACGCTTTCAAAAATCGGTAGTGTATCCATGTCACTAATGGATCGAACTACCCTTCTTTCCGTTGGAATACTATGTTCATTTCTATCTTGAACAAGTATAGCCAACATTCTCTCGGATTTAGGAGCCTTTGTTTAAACACCCCTAAACGAGAGAGGTTCGAGATCCTTTTACCTCATTTACGAGGTGGGGTGGACCCCGATAGGTGTTAGTTTAGGAGTGATCCTTCGAGTCGGGAAGTCTTGCTTAAGACTTTCTTTTCCTTTACGAATCGGATTCCTTACCTTCTCTACACCTTTGAACATTCCGTTCTAAATAAACAAACCCTCTAATAAGTGATTCTTTTAACAAATAATTCCTTCTTATAAATACATGAACAAAGAATGCGTTCGGACTCTTTTCGATTCCTTTTCGTCCTAAAGAAAAGAAGCATAGCTTAGGACCGACAACCGAGAATCTACCTTGCGGAAATGGAAGCCACAGGCCGATTTTCTCCTTCACGCAACGGATTGGACTTCGACTGTCTATAAGGATGAGCTGCCCGACAATGGGGTCATCCGATTTGGACGAGGATTTGGCTTCACGAACGTCGAAGTCACGCGACGTCTCCCTCTTTGCAGCGACGAACAAGGTATCGAAGGCGAGGAACCACTGCTCGAGTTCGACCTTAGGTCGATCCGAGAGTTTCCTCCCTGCAAAGGGTCCCGAGCTAGGAGGAATGCTTCGCTGTCCGCGGGAGGAGCATTCTCACTACCCCCACTTGGTCTAGTTGTTTACGCACCTACCCCGACTACGCCAAATCGAAGGGGAAGAAATCCGGAACTATGGTAAGCACATTGCGACGTGGAGGGTACGGATCTTCCTGTAAGACCTTACGTCTTCGAAATCGGGTCCGGTTCGAAGATTCCGTCGGCGACAAAGACCCGAAGAAGAAATAGAAATAGAAGGATCGCCGGGGAAGCCGGAAGCTGCTGAGATTGCCTTCTGGAGGAAATTCCGGAGTTACCGGAATATACACCGCTACCGGAATATACACCACTTGCTGACTACATACCACTTTTGGGAGGAAGCGGGTTCCATCCCTCTCCGCCGCGAGAGGATGAGGAGAATGTTTGCAAGATTGCTGCCACATTACCACGGCCGCATACTACAACGATAGCCGCGAAAAGAATCGAACTACGCCGTTTGCTCGATTACCGAACTTTGGTAGAAAAGCCTAGCGAAGAAGGAAAAGCGTCCGTGTCGGAAATTCTACGAAGGATAGGACGGGTGCCGGTCAAATCCCGTCTTGGGCCCCGAGTAGAGCCCGTCGTCATGATAGAAAAGCCGAGCAAGAGAATGAAGGCTAGCCCGCTTGTCGTAGTATCGGGGTTACGGATTAGGGAGGATACCACCTTCCGGCATTTGGCCGATAGACCATGCGGTGCATAGACCTGTCTGCTGCTAGAAGGATGGTGTGGCGTCCCACTACGGGGCGATTGAGGCCGAAACGACGACCGAGAAAGAAAGTCTCGCCGGGAGGCTGGAATGCGAAGAAAGTGCTTCTTGCGATGAAGGGGACTCGTGAAAAAAGGACCGGCGACCATCGCATGACAACCACGAAGATACACGAAAGCTCCGCTAGAAGATGCCATGGAAAAGTTGAGAACCGACATCCGACGGTTGGCAAAAGAAAGAGAAGAAAAGTTCGGAGACGAGATCGACTCATCGGAATTCATGGACAATGAATATGCGAGAAATCAACATGGTTGAGACACGAGCTTCATCATCTTCTCGAGGTGCTCCTGCGGCCGCGCAGAAGAGAGGAGCCGAGGCGATGAAGAGACGGCTTCGGGAAAAGGACGACACGATCGCTCGAATGGCGAAGAGGATGGAAGAGATGGCCCTAGCTGCTAGCCACTCTCCAAAGTCAAGTACGACCACATAGAGAGACACCCCCGGAAGTCATTCACATCGTAGACGGAGGAAAGGAGATTACATCCGTCGATGGGGATGACCAGGTGAAAAAGGATACAACACAAAGTATGATCCACGAAAAGGATATCAAGAACTTGGTAGAACGGCGGAGTGCGAGAAGCCCAGCACGATCGAAGAACGGGACATCTATTCGGACGGGTAGACCTTGCCGGAAGAATTCGACGCTGTCCGATACCCGAAAGGGCTTCGTACCACCTCTGTTTAAAACCTTCGACGGAGCCGGGAACCCCAGACGGCATGTTGCACACTTTCGTGCCGGTTGTTGCAATGCGGCGGGAGCGATGCGCTACTCTTCCGACTGTTTGTTAGCGATGCTGTCGGGGATCGCCTTCGGCGGTATGCGGGAATTACCCGACGGATGCAGTAAAGACATTCTCGGAGCTAGAGAGCCTCTTCATTAAGCGATTTGCGGAGCTCGGCACCACATCACTATAGGTGATTTAGTGGTAGAGAAACAAAGGCCGAATGAAACTCTAGTGGATTACATACTTCGATGGAGAAATTTAAGCATGAAGTGTGAACCACAGCTGCAAGAACAACATGCGGTCGGCATCTTGCTTAAAAGCATTCACGGCCGATAGCACTTCTCCTCGAGGATTCACTATTAAGACTTTTGAGAAGTTGTTAAGCGAGGCGGAAGCTTGCAAGAAGAGGCGAAGCAATTAAGTTTTGCGAGACAAGACGGACGAGCGAAGCCGGTGAAGACTTTCGAAAAGAAATGCGGGGTCGTTGCAGCGATTGACAAAGGCAAACAGCCGATGCAAATACCACCGGAACGGCCGCGGCAACCACAACAAAATTACCGGCAACCCCGGTCCGGCTATCGGTCGTCTCCGCGGTATGAACAACCGTCTCGTCCGCAACGTACATTGAGGGAGCTTCGAGCGAGAGAATATCCGTTCAAAAATGAAGCGATGCCAAAGATGTTCCGTAGCTTAATGAAAACTCCGGATTTCCAGTGCCGGAGCCGAAAGACCGAGAGGAAGTCAACAAGAAAGGTGATCCCAACTTTTGCCCCTACCATCGGATGCTTGGGCACAAGATAAAAGGCTGCATTACCTTCAAAAGTTGGCTCGACGACAACCTTCGGAAAGGAAATATAACAATCCCGAAGGAGTACATGAAGGAACCCCGAAAGGAGGTTCAGTCGATGTTATCTCAGCCGATCCGTCATTCCGATAGATCCCTATGCAGCGACGATGGATGGACTACCGCACGGACGAGATCTTCGAAGAAGATTTTAGACAACATCCGAACCGCTTCGGTGCGAGCTTCGATTCGAGTTCGAGACACATTAAGCCGATGCTTATCACTTGCGATAGAAGAACCACCTCGACGGGAGAAAATCGAAGAGAAGAAGAAAATTGACGAAGAAGAGGGGACCGAGATTCCTAAGGCTAGGCTAGGGGCTGCTTATCCTAGGATAGTTGTTTCGATTCGGGGGAGAAATCCCTCGAACCTACGATTTTGTATGATTATCTGCTCACTTCGGTGGGATCATATAATGATAAGGGTGATGGCGTTGGCTACGTTTTGATTGTTTCTAACGATTACGTAACTAGCGACAATCCGGGCGTCGATTTCGATACCAACAACAATTCTCAAATCATACATGATCTCGACGATCACAATGACGAAGAAGGCATCCATCGAGGAGGCTACGAGAGTTCGACGAGCAACGAATCTATGCGCGAGTTTCGAGGAGCTCCGGTTACAATAGAGTTAGAGCCTTCGGATTTGGAAGATAATCCGGAAGAGCCGGTCATTCCGATTCGGGAGGAGACACGACAAACTCGATACTAGATTCGAAGAAATTACGAAGTCGACTTAAGAAGTGGAAAAGTTCTACCTCCGAGAATGGGTCCGAAAGACGAAGGAAAGCGGTGGTTGTTCAAGAAGAACCAACCCCGGCGAGAAGACATACCCATTCGAGAAGAAGCCGAGACGCGGGAGAACAAAGTGGACTACAACGTGCTAGCCCATCTTAGGAAACTACCGACGAGCCGAGCATCTACGATGCTCTCATCTTATCGAAGGAGATGAGAGAAGCTCGATCGAGGCCTTACTTGATCCGGAAATTTGCTTAGCTCGAATGGCCGGAGATTCCTTAGATGAGGTTTGCTCGTTAAAGGAACGGCGAGGTGTTACCTTCACGGACAATGACCTACTACTTGGGACGCGAGATCACAACCGACCAGTTGTACATTTCGATTACTGATTGGGAAGTTTACGCTCTCCGGAGTATTGGTGGATCCGGGAGCATCAATCAATATAATGAGTCTTCGAACACTAGCATACTTAGAAATTGATGCTCGTGAGCTCGAGGCCGACAAAATGTTATTAAGAGGATTCGACCGGAAAGGAGAAAGAGCCCTCGGGTCGATAACGCTGCGATGAAGACCGGTGACTTAGCAAAGACAACCGCGAAATTTCATATAATCGATTCGGAAACGTCGTTCAACGCTCTGCTGGGCCGACCATGGATACATGAAAACGAGGATGGTACCATCATCTCGCATCGAGTGCATCAAATATTACGATGGAGGGAACGAGTGCATCAAAGGAGACTTACGACCATTCTCCGTACATGAAATTGGAATCCATGAAGATGCGGCTTATTATGCACCGCCAAAGAAAACAATCTTCTCCGGAGATACCGTAACAAATAAAGCAAAGAAAGTTCGGGACAACGAAGAACACGAAGTTCTAGTCCAACGATCACTCACCGCTCCCTTCGGCGAGATGGTGAAGGTTTCTCCACGACTCGCATCCGAGGTCGAGGCCGGGGACGAGGCCGTGGTAGAGACGCTAGGACGATTGGACGGAAGAAACCAACCATCAATGTTGATTGGGATGATAGTTCCGAAGAAGAAAAAGAAATCAAGCAAGAAGCGGCAACGATAAGTCGAAAGAAGCCGCAATACAAGATCTCCCTCGAAGATGAAAAGAACGAAGAATACGAAATCGATGTACGAGAAGATTAACCACTACGTACATACTATGACCCTAACTCCGATCCATTCTAATAAAATCGAGAGTATGGAGGTCAAAGAGGTACGTAGTGACGGTGCGAAGCCGATCAAATTCTACCGTGGTGCTTCTTCCTCCAAAGCGAAAATAATGTACAATTCGAAGATGCCACTTCATCGGAATTAATGGAATTACCTTTTGAGTGGTACTCTCCCTGTGTTCAAAATTTAATTCAACGTGGTTTCTTACCTCGACAATGGACAAAATGCCGATCACAACATTTTGAAAAGTTATGGAATAACTCCGGTCGTCCTCCCGATTCAAAGTATGGACTCGGATTCGGCACGGTAGGGTCGGTTGACGATGTCTTGAATTTTGCTTGGTTGTCACTTGCAAATCCGATGAAAGCTGCATGGAAACTACGAACGAACTCGAAGATTTACAAATTGGAGAAGCTCCACCAGAATTCGAAGAAGAAATCAAATCTACAATAGATGAGTTAACGGAAGTTAACTTGGGTACTAGCGAAGAGCCTAGACTTACCTTTGTTAGCTCCTTACTTAATAAAGAAGACTCCGAAGAAATAATCGAGTTATTAATGGAATTTAAGGACTGTTTTGCTTGGAACTACGATGAAATGCCGGGATTAGCCCCGGAGGTTGCGGTCCATAAGTTAGGAGTGGATCCTACTTACATTCCGGTCGGACAAGGTCCCGAGAAGAATGCGTACTGGAAATCGAACAACAAGTCATAGCCGAAGTTAAAAAGCTAATAGACGCTAAATTTGTCCGTGAAGAACAATACCCGACTTGGCTAGCTCGACGTAGTGCCGATCGAGAAGAAGAATGGTCGGATCGGAATTTGTGTGGACTTCGGAGATTTAAACAAGGCATGTCCAAAAGATGAATTCCCTCTACCGATTCCAGAGCGATGATCGATATTGCTTCGTCACATGAAATATTCTCATTCATGGATGGATCTTCGGGATACAACCGGATAAAAATGGCTCCGAGAAGATGAAAAGCTTACGGCATTCGGAACGCCGATCGGAATATTTTGCTACACGGTGATGCCATTCGGATCGAAGAACGCGGAGCGACTTACCGAAGAGCAATGACAAGAATTTTTGATGATCTCATCCACGATCGAGTCGAGTGCTACGTGGACGATGTCGTCATCAAAAGCAAAGTAAAGGAAAACCACTGTATGATTTGAGAATTGTTTTCGAACGATTAAGACAATTTAACCTTAAGATGAATCCCTTAAAATGCGCCTTCGGCGTCACCTCCGGGAAATTCTTAGGATTCGTTGTCCGACATCGTGGAATTGAAATCGACCGGAGAAGATTAAAGCCATCTTAGAAATGTCGCCTCCCAAAACCTTAAAACAACTACGATCTTTTCAAGGGAAGCTGGCATATCTTCGACGCTTTATCTCAAGCACTGTCGGGTAGGTGTCGGCCTTTCTCGGCACTAGTTAAAAAGGACGCCGAATTTATTTGGGAAGAGAAATGCGAGAAGGCCTTCGAAGACATTAAACAATATTTAATGACACCTCTCGTCTTAGCGGCCCCGGTCTCGGGTAGACCAGCGATACTTTACACCGCGGCTCTAGACGACTCCTCGGAGCCTGTTGGCCGAGGTCGATGATGAGGGTAAAGAAAATGCTCTTTACTTGCTTAAGTCGTCGTTTACTTCAGACGGAAGTAAGGTATCCCGCAATTGAAAAGCATTGTTTGGCCACGATCTTCGCCGCTCAAAGCTCGGGCACTACATGCTTTCTCATAAGGTCAACTTGATTTCGAAGTTTAATCCATTGCAATACTTGATGACTCGTCCAACACTTTCCGGCGGACTTGCCGGATGGTCGATGATATTATTGCAATTCGATATTACTTGCGTGCTCTGCGTGCCGTAAAGGGACAAGTCTTAGCGGACTTCCTCGCGAGCACACCCTTTGCGGCCGAATCTCCTCTCGATGACGATGCGCCGGATGAACAAATAATGAACCTAGAAGACCTTGACGATCGACGTTGGGAATTATATTTCGACGGAGCATCTTCGGCACACGAAGACGAAGAATCGCAAGTGATAGTGCCGGTAAGGCGGGAATCGGGCTAATCTTTATAACACCGGAGCGGGGGATGTTAAGATACTCCTACCACTTGACGGAACCGTGTACAAACAACGAGCGGAATACGAAGCCCTCATAACGGGATTGGAATTAACTATTCGAATGGGGATAACGAGACATCGACATCTACGGGGATTCACGGTTAATCATTCAACGGATCGCCGGACAATACGGAATTTTTAAACCAAGACTCGAACAATACTTCCGGTATGCCATACGAGTCTGTTAGAACGGATTCCAAATGTGACAATCTACAAAATTCCTAGAAAAGAGAATGCTTTAGCAGATGCTTTAGCCCGTCTCGCAAAAGAATTTGCACATTTGCAAGATGAATCGAGTGGAAGTGTCGGTTCACGGACGTCGGGTCCTATCACGGCTTGACATAGACATGATACACAAATCGAGAAAAGAAAAAGAATCGGTTGCGGCGGTGACGGAAAACACGAGAAGATTGGCGACGGCCATTGATGAACTACACGCAAACGGGAAAGCTACCGGACGATAGGTCGCTAGCCCATCGGATCAAGAAAAGAACTACTGTCTTACGCATTAATAAACAACACATTATACGAGAAGGTCTTTTGATCGAATGTGGCTAAGGTGCCTAAGCGGGTACGAGGCCGTGAAATTGTTAAAGAGGTGCATTCGGGACTGCGTGGCGCTCACCGAGTCGGGTCCAAAAATGAAAATGAAAATTAAAAGATTAGGGTACTACGGCCCTCGATGATGACCGATCGCATGAAAATCGCCGAGAGCTGTCATCGATGCCAAGTGCACGGAGTGGTTCTACACCGACCTCCGAATGTGCTACACCGACAATTGCGTCGTGGCCATTTGAATGTTGGGGCACGGATATAGTGGGTCCGATAGAACCACCATCTTCAAAAGGACATCGTTTCATTCTTGCGGCTACGGATTACTTTTCCGAGTGGGCGAAGCGGTTCCACTTAGAGAAGTGAAAGCACACCACGTCTTGCGGTTTTCGAGAACCGAGTTGTCTACCGTTTCGGAGTGCCGCGCGGGATCATCTCGGATAATTGGTCGGCATTCGGAAGCACACAAATCAACAATTTTGTCGGGAGACACGGAATCGGCGGCGATACTCGACAATTTACTACCCGAGAGCAAACGGCCTCGGCGAGGCTTTTAATAAAACTCTCGTTCAAATCTTAAAGAAAACCACTGGACGATAATAAGAGAAATTGGCACGAGAAATTGTTAGAAGCCTTATGGGCCTACGGACAACCTTCGAACTCCTACTCGAAGCTACACCTTACGCTGCGGTGTATGGGTCCGAGGCGAGTGTTACCTTTAGAGGTTCGGCTTCCTTCACTCGGAGTGCGAGTTGCAAACAAGATCACGACGAAGAAAACGCCGGACTACGACTCGAAGAATTAGAAAGCTTGGAAGGGAAAAGACTTGCAGCGCAACGGAATTTAGAACTATACCAAGCTAAGATGGTTCAAGCCCATGACAAAGCTGGTCCGCCCGAGAACCTTGAAAGTTGGTGATTTAGTTCTCGTTCTCGAGAGACTATTCTTGCACACCGCGAGATAGGAGGAAAATTTGAACCCACTTGGGAAGGACCGTTTGTGGTTGAAGCGGTATACTCGGGAGGTTCCTACCGGCTAGTGAATTGCCGGGGAGAACGACATATGCTTCCAATCAACGGACGATACTTGAAAAAGTATTACGCTACTCGATGTTTCGAAGGAATGAATTCTTCATCCCTAAGAAACACGGGTGAAAGTAATTACTTATGATTGAGTCCGAACCCAAAAATAATAAAATGTGCTAAGATAAATAAAATCATGATAATTAAGTTTTCCTTGTTTTCTTTTTCAAATCAAGATCTCTTCCCTCATCTTATCCTACTTCATTCCTGTTAAATTTCAAAATATAAGAATAATAAAAAATGTATCTTTAATAAACATTTTCTTAATGTTCTTGTTCTTAGTACGACCCACGATCCTTTTCCTTGTCTTTTCGCAGGAAATGTCGAACGGGCGGTTGGTTTTGAACTTTAAGAATGGCGTAAGCCTTGCACTCGATGAAAAGAGGGTGAAAGATGGAGCGATAATCGAGATTGACTCGGATTTCGCACCGAGCGGGCCTACGATACGAGGAAAGTGAGCGGGTCGCGATTAGCCGAGAAGAACTGCCGGGCGGACAGTGATGAAAGTGGGTGGCCCAAGCCACCAATCCAACAACAAGAAGAGAAAAGCAAACACCGAAGAAGACAAGAAAATGAAGTCCGTAGTCACTACGAGTGGAGGGCGGGCTTGTCGGCGCCGCGCCGCGGAGATTCAAGAAGTTCGGAGGGCTACTCTCACGGCCAGCGCAACGAAGAAATAAGAATCACCGCATCCGTAAAATGTTAACAAAACTAGGCTGCGGACCAGTAGCGACGAGACAATTGCTAATGACGAGCACATACACTTCGAGGACACCGGTTCACCGGGAACTCGAAGAAAGGAGGCCGGCTCCTAGAATAATAGAAAGAACCGGGGAAATCTCCGGAAGATCGGAAGAAAGAAGGCTACCACGCCACCGGATAGAACCACCGGCGAGTGCATGACCTTGTTGCGGAAGCAACCCGGGGATGTCCCGACGGACATCATCCACGAGGAGCCGAGGTATGCGGGGGAACGTGAAGGGATCGAACCATATATCCCACAATATGTCACAAGGCCTCGCCATCTGCGGATCATTCCGGAATACGAGCTGGAGAGGATGCGGAATGTTGAAAAGAAAACTTTCGAATACTTCGAGAGAATTAAAGGAAGAAGAATCAACATACTAGAAGGCCTCGAGCTACACATCGACGTATTCTCGGAGTATGAACAACGGCAAATCGTGGATCGTATCCGGGATCCGAAAAGAATGGGCCGAGCGGGCCGCACGAGGAGAACACATACTCGGAACCCCGGAGATGGATGCCGGGGAAAGGAAGAATCACGATACGATGCGGATCTTGCTACTGACTTTGCTGAAGACGGGAAGGAAACCCACCGGGGATACTTCGTCATGGGCGAGTAGATCCGATGCCATTAGTTATCAAGAGAATGGTGAAAAGATTGATAACATGGAGGGTGTCGCCGGCCAGATTGCATACCCGATAGCTGCATTATCAACATCTACAAACGAGGTGTTGCATACCCCCACATATTGATCACCACGACTTCGTCGGACCTTTCGCACGGTCTCTTTCTTGAATGAGTGCAACATCATGTTCGGATCGACCTCCGGATAGCGAGGCCCGGGTGAGTTCCGAGGGCCGGTAAAGATACCTTTACCGGTGGGTTCCGTCATGATACTGCGAGGTAACGGAGCGAGATATCGCAAAGCATTGCATACCGGGGGTGCCGGTGGAGCGAATCTCGGTTACTTTCGGGAGGATGGACGACAACAAAATACCTTACCATTTCCGACCGGACCCGGAGCTAGAGAACCTCGGCCTTACGAGCTGTGAGTTACATGGGAAATATCACACCTCCGACGTACATCCAGTAGGCATCCTTGCCAAGGATGGCTTGGAAGGTGATGTTATTGATCATGTACCTCACTATTCGGACATGGATTTTTTGACGGATGATTCTTTTGATGGATCGACAAAGATCATACACGATCCGTTTTGAGTCTACATGGATTGTATGAAATATATTCCGGATCGAGTTGTACGACGTATTTTCAACATGATTGGAATGAAAGTGACCATGTCACGTTTTTGGCCTTCACCTCTTTTGTGCAAATTGATTGGGAAACGCCATTAAAGTTAAATGAACTTCGAACAAAGAACAGAAAATAAAAAAAAAAAGAGAATAAAAGAAATTTTTTTTAAAAAAAAAATCTAAAAATGACAAACACCAAGTTCACATGAACATTAAATAAACAACAAAATAAAATTTGAACCATTAAAAGATAAACGAAATCAACACAAATCTCAAATTCAATCTTTCCAAATTCCGAATCAAATTTCAATCTTTTCAAACTTCAAAATCAAATTCTATCCTTCCAAACTTCCAAATCAAATCTCAATCAAATTCCAAATCCACTCTCGATCAAATTTCAAATTTGATCCTTCCAAACTTCCAAATCAAATTCTCAATCAAAATCTAAATCCAATCTCGATCAAGTTTCAAACTTGATCTTTCAAATTTCAAATCAAATCTTAAATCAAGTTTCGATCGAGTTCAAACTCATCCTTCCAAATTTCCAAATTTCCAAATTCAATCTTTCCGGGCTTCGAGTCTCGATCGAGTTCAAATTCAATCTCTATCGAATCTCAAATCCGATCTTCTAGATCTCGAATCAAATCTCGATCGAAAACAATCAAATTCAAACCTTTTGGGTCGAGGATTTTTACATCCAAGACTGCCTTGCTTTAGGATTCTCTTCCTATTGCCTTTGAAATACATCAAAATTCAAAACTTTTGGGTCGAGGATTTTACATCCAAGTACTGCATTGCTTTAGGATTCTCTTCTATTGCCTTTGAAATACACCAAAATTCAAAACTTTTGGGTCGAGGATTTTACATCCAAGCTACCTTTGCTTTAGGATTCTCTTCTATTGCACTTTGAAATACATCAAAATTCAAACTTTTGAGTCGAGGATTTTACATCCAAGTACGCTTTGCTTTAGGATTCTCTTCTATTGCCTTTGAAATACATCAAAATTCAAACTTTTGAGTCGAGGATTTTACATCCAAGGCTAGCACTTGCTAGGATTCTCTTCTATTGCCTTTGAAATACATCAAAATTCAAACCTTTTGGGTCGAGGATTTTACATCCAAGACTGCATTGCTTTAGGATTCTCTTCTATTGCCTTCGAAATACATCAAAATTCAAACTTTTGAGTCGAGGATTTTACATCCAAGACTGCATTTGCTTTAGGATTCTCTTCTATTGCCTTTGAAATACATCAAAATTCAAACCTTTTGGGTCGAGGATTTTACATCCAAGCTACGCTTTGCTTTAGGATTCTCTTCCTATTGCCTCTGAAATACATCAAAATTCAAACTTTTGAGTCGAGGATTTTACATCAAGACTGCACTTTGCTAGGATTCTCTTCCTATTACCTTTGAAATACATCAAAATTCAAACTTTTGAGTCGAGGATTTTACATCCAAGACTGCACTTGCTTTAGGATTCTCTTCTGTTGCACTTTGAAATACATCAAAATTCAACCTTTGGGTCGAGGATTTTACATCCGAGGCTGCATTGCTTTAGGATCTTTTCCCTATCGCAATGAAATACATCACATCGAAATCAAACTCTTGAGGTTAAGGATTTTACATCCAACACCGCTTTGCTGCGAGATCTCTTCTCATTGCAACGATTCAATCTAATCAATTCGATTTTCTTTCGAGGTTGAAGATGTTACATCTAAAACTTCGGAATCCTAATTTTCATTTCAAATCGAATCCCTCGAATTAATTTTGACAAACTTGATCTAAATTGAAACTCCAAACTAAAATTTAAACTCACACATCAAAACATAAATTGAAGCAAAATAAAATCTAAATCGAAATTCCCCGAGATCATGTGATTTGGGATTCACCTCCTTTTCCTTTCCCCGGCGAGAGTTCGAGAATCTCCGGTTCCGGAGATATACTTGACACTCCCCGGCGAAACTCTTCTACTTCGTCCTAAGTTCGTCACTTGGACATACTGTGTTGGTTTTGTTGATCGCTTCGGTCAACACCAATACGCGCGGTGTGCTCCGTCGACTCACCACACCTATTGGGGGTCCATTTGTTGACCTCATTTTTGATGAGGTCTTCCTTTCTTCTTTTTAGTGCTTAGGATCTAGCCTTAGGCTTTTCCTTTGACTATCTTAGAGGACTAGAATTGGGACCCGCCTTTTAGAAATTCAAACCACTTCTAAACTCCCTGCAAACTCCACAAACTTGACTATAGACCCCTAATCACCTAGAGGGTTGAAATCGAAATATGGAAGTTTAAAGGATGAGTTCTATAGGACTCTTTGGCCTTAGGGCCCTACTGGGTGGCCTCGAGTCGCAGTGAAGGGGCGACATACACTACACTTACACACTACATTTCCACACACTTCCTAAAACCACACCCATACCCAACTTGACCTCCGGACTCATGTAGGTGATTCACATGGATGGTCCTTAACCCCTAAGCCCTTGGCTAAGAGGGTTAGGAACAACATAGTGAATGCCTCAAATGAGTCCTTTCATGGCTCATATGGGCTTGAAATGGCTTCATGGCTCAACCAAAATGATTTCACCCCACCCAAATTCACCCAATCTTCAATTTCCCAAATTTTCAATTTTTGACCCCGGGACCCTACACCTACTAAACCTACCCAAAACCCTGAAATTACCCAATTTTTGCAAAATCTCCAAATTACCTAAAATTTTCCAAAATCAATCCCAAACACCTCCACATCACTCAAATTGATCATCCATACCCAAAAATACCAAAAATTCCAAAAATACCCCCCAATACCCTCCAAATACCCAAAATACCCTTCTTGGCCTAAAAATCCAAAAATTCAGAAAATTCCCAGAAAATTCCAGAAAATCCCAAATATTCCCAATTTCATTTTGTCCAACTACACCATGGGCCAATTTTGTCAATTTACCCTACTTTTGTCAAAACCCCCAAATTGACCCATTTTAACCCAAAGTGGACCCAATGTCAAACCAAACATACCCAATTGACCCCAATTTTGGTCCAATTCAATTATAAACTTCAATTCAACATTCCCAATACCAATTTAGACCAAATCCAAGTCCAATTTGATTGACATTTGGATCCAATTTCACTTTGGGCCTTAAAGCCCAAATTTGGACCCATGACCCAAACTTAGCCCAAACTAACCCAATTCAACTCCAATTAACCCCAAATCTTTTCTAAACCTTCCTTAACATCCTCATAAACAAAACACTAACTTGATTTACCCAAGATTTTGACCCAAACCCCACTCAAATTCAACCCAAAATCAAAAAGCCCAATTTTGACCTAAACCCAAATCTAACCCAAATAGGCCCAAACCTCAAAATTAAGACCCAACCAAAGCCAAAACCTCTTTGAAACATTCCCATAAACATTTCTTAATATTTATTTTACATCAATTTCAACCCTAGCCCAACATTGGCCCAAGTTAGCCCAATTTGACCTACATTGGCCCATTTACCAAATAAACCCAAATTCAACCCAATTCAAACCCAAACCACCTTAAATCTATTTCAAATTATTCATGAAACATCCCTAAACCAAAACCAACAACTATTTGGCCCAACCTTTTACAAAAATTTTCATCCATGAACACATTCATAAACTTAAAAGCCCACTTCCCTTAAACCTTCTTAAAAGCCCATTTCCTTCAAAATTCAAAAGCCCAAATCTACCCTAAAGCCCACATGACATCTCCATTTGTCATCCATTTAATTAAATCCATTACCTAAGTCCTAAAGTCACCATCAAATTATTCCAAATCAAGTTTCATACAAATTTCCATCAAAACATCCAAAATTCTTAAAACCCTTTTCATGAAACAAATCGACCTTTTCCCAAAGCCAAATGAAGCCATGAACAAGCCATTCTCAAGCCACATGAAGCCATGAGGGCTTTGACTTGTCATTAGTCCATTTATGGCAAGAAGAGGGGTTCTTTCTTAAACCTCCTTTAACCCTTTTTTACCTTAATCATGTCACACACTAAACCATGTTTAGCCACCTCATCATGGATGGAGACTTCACCATTCCTTCTAGGCTGACCTAAATGATTCCATCAGCTCAAAATCGAGCTTGGAAGGGTGCACCAAGCCCAAAATGGTGGGTTGACCCAAACCAAGCCAAAGTGAGCCTTCTCCCATTCCATTTAAATCAAACTCCTTTACACATGTCAAACCTCGATTGCCTACACTAAACCCCGGCCCCGACCCACTCGACCAAGATGGTGACCATTGCACGGCCGGCCGGCCACCGAGGCCACCGGAAAACACCATGGCCGAGAGCTCACATGTGAGCCAACATTGAAATTCTCACTTGCCGAGCCGCCCCATGCCTAGTGGTCACCATGGCTGATCTTCTCCTCACCGGAGCAGGTCGATCCCGAAGCCCTAACTCCCTCCGAGAGGCCTTCCGCCCTCTCCTGATTTAAACTCCACCCCTCTCGGCCATGAGAGAGCTGAAACAAAAACCTTAAGGAAACTACGCCAAAATCACTCCGGATCACTCTCTACACATAGAGCACCCGATCCCCACTGAATTCCGACCCAATTTCTTCTAGGCGAACCCGATTTTGAGCTCGAACTTTAGCCCAAAAACCGGGACACTTCTCCACGGTGAGCCAATTCCCAAATTGATTGGCTCTACACCTTCACCGGACCCGGGAAGGTGTCCACCACCAAAAGCCCCATCTCCGGGCCACCCGAGTTGCTCCGGCCTCCAAGCTTTGTGATCGGGCTTGGTCGAAATCATATCCGGACAATTCACCGGACCGGGAGACTTCATGCCGGAGCTTGCTGGGACCCAATCGAAGGTGCAACAACTCTCGGATTGAAGCCACACTTCTACGAGCCAAGGTATGAGCTAACTCTTCATCCCGAGCTTCGAAGATTCTTCATTTCGAATGCCTTAGTTTCAATGCATGTTAGCCGTATAGATGTATTCGTCTCTTCGAGACGAATCCATGAAGCATAAGAACATGAAAATCCATTGAGAATCGAGTGAGATCTTAGGGATTTAGTGTGGACGGCTCTCGGGTGAGAACACTTGGGGACGATGAACGGATGCCGTCCATTCGATACACGCGCGCACGGACGGCCGGGATTGCGTCGGACCGGGAGACGGTACGAGAACCGCGGGGCCCGGGCTGCCGACTCGGGTGGCGGCGTCGAATGGGAGCGCGACGCGTGTGCGTTCGGAGCCGCTGAGGTTTCGCCGGCGCCGCGTGGATAAATAGATAAATAGGGTATTTTTCTTATTTATTTAATTCCCTAAACTTCAAAAATCCATATCTTTGTGTAGAAAAATCACAAAAATAAAATAAAAATACCCTCTTGCTCAGTGAACGAGAGGAGAATAATGTGAAAAAGAAATCACTTAATTTCATCAAATATTTTATTTTTTATGATTTATTTACTCTCTGCATACATTTAATTCTCCATGCATGTATATAATTCACCATGGCATGAGACCATAGGGCTTTTGAAGCCTCTGAACTTGGGAACATTCCCCGAATTTTCCAAGGTCGGAGGCCATCTCTGTGAAAAGTTATTTATTTTTCAAATGCATGTTGCTGTTTTGAGTATTTTAATTCCAAAAATTAGCATGTTGTGAAATAAATTCTAGAAATATTTGGTGATGTTCCTTATGACCAGAGAACTCTAGGAAAAATAGGACTTGAGTTAATTCACTCAGATTAACCCTAATTGGCTTAAACACCCAAAATAGGTCTTTAATTAATTAGAGTTAACCAGGTATCAAATTGACTTGAAATCAATTCTCCACTGACCTTTAGGATCAGAGGAATCCACCATAAAAATTTGAGGTCAATTGGACTTGGTTAGCCCCACTAATTGGGTTGATTAAGCCACTTAGCCATTTTAAACTTTAAAAATTCATAACTTTTAAAATACTTTTTAAAAATTCACCAAATTGGTTTTGGAGCCTCTCTGATATCAGGGGAACCTAAGAAAATTAAAATTTCAATTTTCTAAAAAAGTTGATTTTTAATAATATTTTAATATTTTTAATAATTAAAAAATAATAAAAATCACAAAAATAATAAAATTCACCAAAATGTCACATTTTGAATTTTAATCACTTAGGAACAAATCCCACATTTTTCCTAAGTCTATTTAGTGAGATATTAAATTTTAAAGCCCTAGGGTAATTTTAAAATTAAAAAAAATGTATTTTCTAGCATTTTCACTAAAATAATTATTATAAATCATAGAAAAATCAGAAAATTGCAAAATTTGATTCTCTGGTTTCCTTGATATCAGAGAGATTTTTGAAAAAATATAAAATCCATTTTTCAACATTTATTTTATTTTTAAATTAATTAACACTCCAAAACTCAAAATAATTATAATAAAAATAATATAATTCAAAAAATCACCAAAATTGGTCCAAGTGCTTCTCTGGTCATTAGGAATGTCCCCTAATTTTCTTAAGGATAGAAACTTTCTTTTGGTCATGTTATCAAATTTTCCTTGAAAATCTCTATTTTCCACCAAAAATAATTATATAAATAAATTAAATACGGAAAAATCACATTTTCTCCTCTCATGTCTTTATTGACATATGAGTGAAGTCACATAAAAATTTCGGGTTCATTTGAATTCAATGAGTTATGAAATTATTAAGCTTAAAGGGTAAAATGGTAATTAATCTTTAATCCTTAATTAAAACTTTAGGTTTAATAAAAAATCAACAAGTAAAATATTTGATCCTAGTCTGATTTGGATGATTGAAATTTAAATAATTAAAGGGTAGAAACCCATTAAATAATTTTAAAATGATTAAACTTTAATTAAATAATAGATTAAATTTGGAAGAATAATAAAATTGGAATTATTAAAATAAGGGATCTTTATTAGGAAGAGATTTATTCTTTAATTTAAAAATCCCTAAATTAATTATATCAACTAATACTCAATTTTTAATTAAAATGATAACTCAAATTTAAAATATTAAAAGACTTAATTAAATTATTAAAATCTTTTGAAATTTCAATTAAAATTAAAAATAAAGTAAATTAAAGATAAATTAAATAAAGATTAAATTAAATTTAATAAAAAAAAATTAAATTAAATTAAACAATTAAATTAAATTAAATTAAATTAAATAATTAAATTAAATTAAATCAAATTAATTAAACATCGAAATCAAATTAAATTAAATTAAACTAAATATAAAACAACTCGAAATTTAATCACGAAACGGAACACAAAACTACAATTACAACTAAATTAAAACGTCCTGTTGGATGATCGGGAATACCTCGGATGATGTAACCTACGTGTTGCTAACGGGATTTCCCACGGTCTAAATGAAAGTGTGGAACTCATTCGAGTTGAGTTTAGCAAATTCATCCGGACTAAGTGAATCCGATAAAAATAATGATGCGGAAGGATGGAACACGTGGGATCTTAACCGGTGTCGTTATAATCAACTTTAAGATTTATTTTAAATAAAACATAAAAAACACCTGGAAATTAAGATTTTCTCTAAACCAAAACACTTTTCTCAACTCCTAATTTATGATTTCTAAAATTAAACCTCTGCAACAACAAGGAGCTCGGAGCATGGTGGGCAGCACGACCATCGTCATCAGCAAAACCTGAGTCTACTTCAGCAAAATTTTCCTAGAATTAAAACAACCAAGCCATAGGACTTCGAGGTAGCTTTCCTAGTGCAACATAAATCCTCAACTCTTCGTTAGGCATTTGCATTGCAAATTAAGCCCTAACCGGTCTTAGGATTCCGAGGTAGTCGTCCGATACGACAATAAACCCTCACATCTTCTAAGTTATTTGTTTGATTTTATCATACAAATATAAGCCCTAATTAATTGAAATTGGCAAGATTGAAATATCAAATAAACATTAGGACTTTCCTAAATTCAAGACGAACAATAGGATAGTCGGGAAATTATCGAAGTTCACTTCGAATCAGTGATTTCTCCTACCTTTCTTCCTTTGGATTCACAAAACAAAATGTTCCAAAAATTTGATCCATTCCCTATTGAAACTCCAAAATTCAATCTTTGAAAACCTTAAACTTTGAAATTCTTGAGAGCGAGAATCATTGATTATTATCGAGAGTTTTCTTAGGTGATTCCCGTCACTTAAGATGTAATTAACTATAGGGGCTTGCCCTTATAGGGAATTTTAAAGAACCCGAGTAATATAAACCCTGTTTAATGTTTTCATATTAAGCGGGGAAACTTGTCGGCTTATAAAATTGGTTCGCGAGACCAAACGGATGTCACTAATCTTCTAGTTTATTTAATCAAGCCCCACCATCGAGCGGTGTGTCTATCCTTAGGGATAGATACACGGTTTGTGGTGCGGTGCTCGTTTATATAAACTATTTGGGATGTGAGGTCGGTTTAATTTCATATCTTAAAACCTTCAAATTTAAAATTATTTTCAAAATCAAATACTACTTTTCAAATTATCTATTTTAATTAAATTAAAAAATTCGCCGACAGATTTCTGTTAGGCGACCCCTCTTCAAAATAAAACACGACCTAAAAATATGCCGACACATCTCATTTCAACCTCCCGCTAAGTCCAAATCTCCACAGTACATTTCAATTAAAAATTTCCGAGACTGGTACCTACATTCCAGTTCTCATTTCGAGATCGTTACCTATATTTTGATTCTCATTCTAATTGATACCTACATTTCAATTCAAAATTTTCGAGACTGATACCTACATTCCAGTTCTCATTTCGAGATCGATACCTACATTTCAATTCTCATTCAAATTGATACCTACATTTCAATTCAAAATTTCTAAGACTAGTACCTACATTCCAGTTCTAATTTCGAGATCGATAACTACATTTCGATTCTCATTCGAATTGATACCTACATTTAAATTCAAAATTTCTGAAACTGGTTCCTACAATCCAGTTCTCATTTTGAGATCGATACCTACATTTTGATTCTTATTCGAATTGATACCTACATTTCAATTCAAAATTTCCGAGACTTGTACCTACATTCCACTTCTCATTTCGAGATCGATACCTACATTTCGATTCTCATTCGAATTGATACCTACATTTCAATTCAAAATTTCCGAGACCGGTACCTACATTCCAGTTCTCATTTCGATATCGATACCTACATTTTGATTCTCATTCGAATTGATACCTACATTTCAATTCAAAATTTCCAAGACTGATACCTACATTGCAGTCCTCATTTCGAGATCGATACCTACATTTCGATTCTCATTCAAATTGATACCTACATTTCAATTCAAATTTTCTGAGACTGGTACCTACATTCCAGTTCTCATTTTAAGATCGATACCTACATTTCAATTCTCATTCGAATTGATACCTACAATTCAATTTAAAATTTCTGAAACTGGTACCTACATTCCAGTTCTCATTTCGAGATCGATACCTACATTTCGATTCTCATTCGAATTGATACCTACATTTCAATTCAAAATTTCCTAGTCTGGTACCTACATTCCAGTTCTCATTTCGAGATCGATACCTAAATTTCGATTCTATCTCGAATTGATACCTAAATTTCAATTCTAAACTTCCAAGATTGGTACCTAAATTCCAGCTCTCATTTCGAGACTAGTACCTAAATTTCAGTTCTCATTCCAAGATCAGTACCTAAATTCTGATTCTCATCCTTTTCGAGGTCGATACCAATATTTTGACTCTCTTCCGAGATTGTTACCTAAATTTCAATTCTCATCCCTTTCAAGATCAGTACCTAAATTCTGATTCTCATCCTATTCAATCGACACTTAAACCCCGATTCTCACTCCGGGGCTGGTACCTAAATTCCAGTTCTCTTCGCAATCCCGAGGTTGCAACCTAGGTTTCAATTCTCATTTCAAATCCAAAATTTGATTTTAAATCAAACTTCAATCCAAATTAAAACACGAAATCTAAACTTACACATCAAAACTTGAACATAAAATGAAATGAAATCTAAATTGAAATCCCCAGATCTTGTGATTTGGAATTCACCTCCTTTTCCATTTCCCATCGAGAGTTCAGGAATCTCCAGTCTTGGAAGTATACCTGATACTCCCCAGCGAAAATTCTTCTACTTCATCCTAAGTTTGTAACTTGGACATCTGTGTTGGTTTTATTGATCTCTTCGGTCAACGCCAATACGTGCGGTGTGCTTGGTTGGCACACCCCACCTATTGGGGTCCATTTGTTGACCTCATTTTTTGATGAGGTCTCTTCTCTTCTGTCTACTTAGTACTTAGGATCTAGTCTTAGGCTTTTACTTTGACTAATCTTAGAAGACTAGAAGTGGAACCAACCATTTAGAAATTCAAACTACTTCTTAACTCCCTGCAAACCCCACAAGCTTGATTCTAGACCCCTAATCACCCAGAGGGTTGAAATCAAATGTGGAGGTCTAATGGATGAGTTCCCTATAGGACTCTTTGGCCTTAGGATTACCCTGGGTGGCCTGGTCTGGTGAGGGCTGACTTACAAATATACTACACTCTCACACACACATTCCAAATCCTAAAACTAGTCATGCCTAGCTTGACCTCCTGACTCATGTGGATAATTCATATGGATGGTCCTTAACCCCTAAGCCCCTCGCTAAGAGGGTTAAGGAACAACATAGTGAATGCCTCAAATGAGTCCCCTCATAGCTCCTATGGGCTTAACTTGGCTTCATGGCTCAACCAAAGTGATTCCACTTTACTCAAATTTGATCAATCTTCATTTTGCCAAAATTTCAATTTTTGACCCGGGACCCCGGACACTTTAACCTACTAAAAGCACAGAAACTACCCGAATTCTTGAAAGTTTCCAAATCACCCAAAATTTCCTAAAATTAATCTCAAAAATTTCCCCCACTACTCAATTTGACCATCTCCAGCCAAAAATAGCAAAATTTCCAAAAACACCCCCAATACTCTCCAAATTACCAAAATGCCCCTCTTGACCCAAAAAGTTCAAAAATTCCAAAAATTACCAAAAAATTCCAGAAAATCTCAAATATTCCTAATTTCATTTTGTCCAACTACATCATGGGCCAATTTGGTCAATTTACCCAACTTTTACCAAAACCCCCAATTGGACCCATTCCAAACCCAAATGAACCCAATGTCAAACCAAACCTTTCTGATTGACCCCAAATTTGGTCCAATTCAATTCTAATCTTTAATTAAATATTCCCAATATCAATCTAAACCAAATTCAAGCCCAATTTGATTGACATTTACATCCAATTTCATTTTTAAGCTTAAAGCCCAATTTTGTCCCATGACCCAAACCTAGCCCAAACCAACCCAATTCAATAACAATTTGACCCAAATCTTTTCTAAAACCTTCCTAGCATCCCCACAAACAAAGAACTAACATGATTTGCCCAATTTTTGGACCCAAACGTTACTCAAATTCAACCCAAACCCAAAATTCCTTAAATGGGCTTACACCCAAACCTAACACAAATAGGCCCAAATCCCAAAATCAAAACCCAACCAAAGTTGAGAACTCTTTGTCATACTACAATAAACATTTCTTAACATTAATTTTACATCAATTTCAACATTAGCCCAACTTTAGCCCAAGGTAGCTCATTTTGACCCATTTGGACTCTATTACCAAAGAGACCCAAATAAGACCCAATTCAATTCCAAATCACCTCAAACTTGCTTCAAATCACTCATGACACATCCCTAAACAAAACCCAACATTTATTTGGCATGGACCTTTACAAACGTTTCATCTAAAAGCCCATTTTAATACATGAAGGCCCACTCCCTTAAACCATTCTAAAAGCCCACCTTTACCAAATTTTAAAAAGCCCAAACCCATCCTAAAGTCCATATGACACTCTCCCTCATCTTACATTCAATTTAAAATCATTTCTAAAGTCCTAATTTATCATCAAACCATTCCAACTCTAGCCACATGACAATTCTCACCAAAATGCCAAAAATCACAAAATCCTTCCTCATGCAAGTTGACATAACTTTTTCCAAGCCAAATAGAGCCATGAAGCCATGCATGAGCCACATGAGAGCCATGAGAGCCTTGGACACTTCATCATACCCAAGATGGCAAGAGGAGGGAGCTCTTTCCATATTCCCTTAAGAGGATTAGCCACTTCCATGATTCCACTAAATCTTGCCTAAGCTTAATTGTACTTGGATGGTGACCCTTCCCCACTAATTAAGCTGACCTAAACCACTTTTTCTCAGCCTAAAATTAGGTCATGGAGAGGTGAACCCAGCCCAAACACATGGGTTGACACAAAGCAAGCCAAAGAAGCCATGCCCCCATTCCATTTTGATCTAACCACTTTACACATGGCAACAGCCAATTGAACTCACAAACATCAAGCCCTGAACCTCCTGACCCTGAGGGTGACCCATGCCTGCCGACCAGCCACCTGGGCCACTGGAAAACACCACACCCGAGAGCTCCCATGTGAGCCCACATTGAAATTCTCCCTTGCTGAGGTGCTCCATGCCCAATGGCCACCATGGCTGTTCTTCTCCTCACCAGAGCAGCTGATCCCAACCCCTAACTCCCCCTGGGAGGCCCTCCAGCCATTCCTATTTAAACACCACCCCCTCTCGGCCAAAGGGGACACTGAAACAAACCATACAGAAACTCTGCCAAAATCATTCCAGACTCTCCCCCACACCTGGAGAGCTTGATCCCCACTGAAATCCCCCTGCCATTTCCTCTCTGTGAGCTCAATTTCAGAGTTGAAATTTAAACCCAAAACCAGGACACTTCGCCATAGTGAGTCAATCCTCAAATTGATTGACTCTACACCTTTACCAGACCAAGAGGAGAAGTTTCCCAGCAAAAGCCCCCTCACCAGGCCAGCCATTGCTTCCAACATCCATACTTTGTGATCGGCTGTGGTCACTTTCGTACCTAGGCAATTCACTAGGCCAAGGGACTTCATCTGGAGCTTGCTTGGCCCCAATCGAACGTGAAACAATTCTCAGATCGAAGCTTCACTTCTCTGAGCAAAGGTATGAACTCTCTCTTCATCTCGAGCTCCTGGGGATTCTCCATTTGATATGAATGGATTTCAATGCATGTTTACCATATGGATGTGTTTGTTTCTTCAAGACGAATCCATAGAGCTTAAGAACACAAAAATCCTTTGAGAATCGAGTGAGTTCTTAGGGTTTTAGTGTGGACGATCACGGGTGTACACAAGTCGTAGACAATGACCAGGAGCCGTCGGATCGAGCGTGTATCGAGCGAACGATCAAGATCGAGACGGACAGCGTAATGGTACATGAACCGCGGGCCGCTGGAGCGCTGAGTTGGATGGCGGCGTCGAACAGGAATGCGCCGCGTGGGTGTTCAAAGCTGCCGAGGATTGCGTGGCGCCGCGTGGATAAGTAGATAAATAGGGATTTTTCTTATTTATTAAATACCCAGAACTTCAAAAATGCATAACTTTGTGTAGAAAAATCATAAAAATAAAATTAAAATGCCCTCTTGCTCAATGAACGGAGGAGAATAATGTGGAAAATAAATCAAGTAATTTCATTGAGTATTTTATTTTTAATAATTTATTTACTCTCTGCATTATTTTAATTCTCCATTTGCATAGGCAATTCACCATGGCATGAGACCATAGGGCTTTTGAAGCCTCTGACCTAAGAAACATTCCCTGAATTTTCCAAGGTCAGAGGCCATCCCTATGAGAAGTTATTGATTTTCCATGTTCATGTTACTGTTTTGAGTATTTTAATTCCAATAATTAGCATGTTGAGAAATAAATTCTAGAAAAATTTGGTGATATTTCTTATGACCAGAGGAAGCTAGGAAAAATAAGTTTTGAGTTAATTCACTTAGAATAACCTTAATTGGTCTAAATACCCAAAATTGAACTTTAATTAATTAAAGTTACCCACACATTAAATTGACTTGAAAAAAATTCTCCACTGATCTTTGGGATTAGAGGAACATCACATAAAAAATTGAAATCAATTGGAAATGTTTAACCCCACTAAATGGATTAATTAAGTCACATGATCAAAATTAAACTTTAAAAATTCATAACTCACAAAATACTTTTCAAAAATCCACAAAAATGGTTTTGGAGCTTCTCTGATATCAGAGTAACTTAAGAAAATTAAAATTGTAATTTTCTAAAAAAGTTGATTCTTATCATTATTTTAATATTTTTAATAATTAAAAAATAATAAAAAACACCAAAATGTCACATTTTGAATTCTAATCATTTAGGAACAAACCAAATATTTTTATTAAGTCTCTAAGGTAAGATATTGAATTTTAAAGGCTTAATGTAATTTTTAATATTGAAAAAATGTATTTTTCAACCTTTTCACTAAAATAATTCTAATAAATCAAAGAAAAATTAGAAAAATATAAAATTTATTTCTCTGGACTCCTTGAGGTCAGAGAGATTTAAGAAAAATATAAAATCCATTTTTTCAACTTAAATTTTATTTTAAATATAATTAATACTCCAAAACTTAAAATAATTCTAATAAATAAAATATAGTTCAAAAAATCACCAAAATTGGTCCAAATGGTCCTCTGGTCATTAGGAACATTTTATAATTTTTTTATGGACAGAAACATTTCCTTGGTCATGTTATTGAATTTTCCTTGAAAACCCCTATTTTCCATTAAAAATTATTACATAAATAAATTAAAAACAAAAAAATCACATTTTCTCCTCTAATGTCTTAATTGACATGTGAGTGAGGTTACATAAAAATTTCAAGTTCATTTGAGCTTAATTTTGTGAGTTATAGAATTATTAAACTTGAAAGGCAAAATAGTAATTAAAAATTTCAACCTTTAATTAAAATTTTAGGATTAATCAAAAAGGGGAAGGGTAAAATATTTGACTTTAAACTAATTTTGGATGATTGAAACTTAAATGATTGAGGATAGAAACCTATTAATCATTTCAAATATAATTAAAATAAAACTTTAATTAATTAATTAATTGAAATTTTGGAAGAATAATAGAAATTGAAATTATTAAAGTAGGGATATTATTAAAAGAATATTTATTTTTTAATTTAAAAATCCCTAAATAAATCACTTCAGTAATACTTAATTCTTACTAAAAAAAATTAATTAAAATAATAATCCAAATTAAAATTAAACTAAAATTAAAATTAAATTAAATTAATATTAAAATTAAATTAAATTAAATTAAATTAACATTAAAATTAAATTAAATTAAAATCAAATCAAATTAAATTAAAATTAAATTAAATTAAATTAAATTAAATTAAATTAAACTAATTAAATTAAATTAAATTAAATTAAAATCAAATCAAATTAAATTAAAATTAAATTAAATTGAATTAAAATTAAATTAAATTAAATTAAATTAAAATCATTTAACAATAAACCTAAATGAAATCATTAAGAATTAAATCTAAAATAACTTGAACACTATTCCAAACTTAAACTAATTTTTTTATAATTAAGTCAAAATTAAAATTAAATCATTAAAATACTTAATAAGTTGATTTGCCCTTTTAAAGCTCCTATTATTATAACTCTTAAATGAGGTATCAAGCGAAGTGTTACTTCACTCATAGGATATTCAAATATCTTAGTTCACTGAACAAGAGAACAAAACTTAAACTCCTGGATGATTAATTCACTTGTATAATTAAATTCTCTTAGACTTAAAACAATCCTAGAGGTATTGAAAAGATGTTTAAGACTCATCATAAGCACTTCCTCAATATGATAGGATGTTTATAAGAACAATTGAATTTAATTGTTCTTTGATGAAGAAAATCATCCTTAAACTAAAACACAAGAACATATACGTCATAGGAGATGACTAGCTATAGGATTAGGACTTTGGTAGACAACCAAAACCTTTCCCTTAGTTTTACCTAGGTACTTGTTGAAACATTTAAATTTCTGAACATGTGTTTTAAGTGCAGCTTGGGATGACGGGAAGACCCTCCAAGTATACTTTTATTTAATAACTATTTACTTTATTGCAATTTACTTACATGCACTGTACTTTACTTTTTCATGCATGATAAACAACTGTTGCATGAAAACCAAAACCTTTAGGATAGTCCCTGAACTGAAACGAAAACTAAATTAAAAGTCATTACAAGATAAAAAGCACCGCCACAACATTTCAAAATATAAAACAACTCAAAATTTAATCTCAAACAGAACAACAAAACTATAATTGCAACTAAATTAAAATGGCTCATTGAATGATCGGGAATACCTCAGATGATGTAACCCACATGTTGCTAACGGGATTTCCCATGGTCTAAATAAAAGTGTGAAACTCATTCAGTTGAGTTCAGTAAATTCATCTTCACTAAGCAAATTCAATGAAAATAACGGTGCAGGGATGACGGAACCGTGGGATCTTAATCGGTTCTGTTTAACCAACTTTAAGATTTGTTTTAATTAAGACATTAAAAACACTTTGATTTTATGATTTTCTCTAAACCAAAACACTTTTCTCATCTCCTGATTATCATTTTCTAAAACTAAACCTCTGCAACAACAAGGAGCTTGGAGCGTAGTGGGCAGCACGGCCATTTTCATCAGCAAAACAACTCTACATCAGCTAAACATTTCTTAGAATTAAACAATAAAGCCATAGAATTTTGAGGTAGTTTGCTTAGTGCAACATAAATCCTCAACCCTTTTGTTATGCATTTGCATGATCATATCATGTAAATTAAGCCCTAACCAGTCTTAGGATTCCGAGGTAGTCGTTCGGTACGACATAAACCCTCACATCTTCTAGGCTATTTGTATGATTACGTCATACAAATATAAGTCCTAATTAATTAAAATTGGCAGGATTGCAATATTAAATAAATTCCTAAATTGAAGCTAAACAATTATGATAGTTTGGGAAGTTGTCAAGATTCTTCTTGGATCGTCAGCTTCTCCTACTTCTCTTTCTTTGGATTCTTAAAATAACTGTTCCAAATTTGATCCATTCCTTATTGAAATTTCCAAAATTCAATCCTTTGAAACCTTAAAACTTTGAAATTCTTGAGAGCAAAACCACTGATCGTTATCGAGAGTTTTCTTAAGTGATTCCCGTCACTTAGGATGTAATTAACTATAGGGGCTTGCCCTTATAGAGAACTTTAAGAACCCAGGTAATATAAACCATGCTTAATTCAGTTATATTAAGCAGGGGAACTTGTGGCTTATAAAATTGGTTCATAGACCAAACGGATGTCACAAATCTCCTAGTTTATTTAATCGAGCCCCATCATCAAGCAGTGTGTCTATTCTTCGGGATAGATACACGACTTGTGGTGCGGTACTCGTTTATATAAACTATTTGGGATGTGAGAACGGTTTGATTTCAAATCTTAAAACTTTTAAACTTAAAATTACTTTCAAAATCAAATGTTATCTTTTAAACTATATATAAATATTTAAATTAAATTTAAAATATGAAAATTCAACGACAATTTCTGTAGGCGACCCCCTTTTTCAAAATACAAAACACCAACCTAAAAATATGCCGACAAATAGCTCGAATTTGGAACAGTTTATTTTAGGAGTCCAAAGGAAGAGAAGTAGGGGATGTCACGGACCCGAAGTGAACTTCGGTGACTTCCCGAATATCTTCTGGTTTGGCTTCAGTTTAGAGAGAATTATTTAATATTTTAATCCTGCCAATTTTAGTTAATTAGGACTTATATTAGTATGACATAATCATACAAATAGCCTCAAAGATGTGAGGGTTTATGTCGTACCAAATGACTACCTCGAAGTCCTAAAACTGGTTAAGACTTAATTTGAATAATATGATTATGCAAATGCCTAACAAAAAGTTGAGGATTTATTTTGCATTAGGCAAATTAGCTCAAAATCCTATGGCTTGGTTTTTTAGACTAAAGAATGGTTTTGCTAAAGTAGACACAAGTTTTGCGGACGAAGATG
>JAKZJZ010000408.1:0-50392 GCA_022702705.1 Papilionanthe hookeriana x Papilionanthe teres
CATTTTAAGAAAAGAAACATAATTACATTTCTAAACTTAGATATAAAGTATTAGCTCCATTACTTAATAAAGTTCTCATGAGATTCTATTTTTATAATATTTTTAAGCATCCTAAATATGAAAAATTATAGTTACTCTTGAAATGAATAAAAAATTAGAACTTTCGACTTGTCTTCTAGATATTCTTACATTTAAGTTTTAACTTTGAGTTGTGAATTAAGTACTTCTTTTTAATCTAAAATTTTTTATGGTATTTTCACCGGTTTTTCATTGATTTTGAAAATTGGCCACTTATGAGGTTAAAATCTGTTGAGAAACATACTAACTCGGGAATGCTTATGATTTCACCCAACTAGTGAATACCATACTTGACTTGGGTAGAGTCACCGCGATCACTTGAGCAGAGTGTTAATGGAAAGGGTGATAAGTTTTGATAGGCATAGAATTTATGTTTGTAAGGTGACCAACTATATTTATTTATTAATTTGGTTTAGAGTTTGGATCGTAAGTTTCTCTAGTAGGTCCTATAGAGAGGGCTCGGTGGGTAATCTAGAGGTGAGAGGCCAAAATCTATTCAACACTACTACTACACAAGCTGGTGAAAAACTCTAAAGTAGCCAATGTTATTTGTTAGCACCGAGAGGGGGTAAAAGTTAAAATGCTCCTATTTATCACAATACCACATTTTGTATCTTTAATCATTCAAATCCTACAACGATTACATCTCTTATGCAAGGAGAAAGACCTGTTTATAATATTCAAATTTATTTTTATATTTGATTAGTCGTCTAAACTTTAATAAACTTTTGAATCTAGTTGTTGATTCTAGCTTAAAATTAGCTTTTACCTTTGAAACATATCAGCTTTTATCCTATTATAATTATCTGTAATTTAGATAGAGTCATTCAAATTAATATTAAGAGTTCAGATTTTCCTCGTGGGATCGATACTAGGTTTTCTATGGAAAATACTACATTACTTAAAATGCTATGTATGCTTGCATAGTACCTCTAGTGTGAAACCTTATTATATAACTTTTAAATCGTTACGTTTCTTCACACTAGCCGCCGAACATAAATTGAGACAAGATTTTGGTAATTTTAAGAATTATAAATATTCATGTAATTTTGGGTCAGTTCAGGTTACATCACTAGTTCTCATGATAGTCAACAGACAAGTCTTGTGGCTAGATCCTAGGCTACTAAGAGAAGAAGAATAGACGTCATGAAAAGTGAGGTCAACATCCACCATAATAAGTTCTTTGGTTGACTCAATTTAAATGTACTATTTTTTACAGAAACTTTATAATTTCTTCAGTTATAATAACACCACTCGTGAGAGTTATCACCCTCTTTTTATCAATCAACCAAACCGGAAAACACCTCTAAATTATTCTCACATTTTTACTCAATTAATTAATTAATTTTAAAATTTAGTGAGTTTTTCATTATTATCATTTCCATTATATTAGTTCTTCCATTTATATGAATTGGACAAAAATACGATTCTCTATAACTCACAAAAAATATAAAAAAATTTAAATCATATGTAGCATTATGTAAAGAAAAAGAAACTACAAACCCGGTAATAATAACACTAATGTGCGGTTAGATATCAATTTTAAGCCAATTGATATGACATATTCCCTTTAAAATTCCATATTATTAAAAAAATATGTATATTCCATTTTTGAAACACATTTAAGCATAGATATGGTAATGATGATTTTGTTGCTATGAAGGAGGATTCAAATCATTATTGCTCCACATTCATAATTTACATAATATTAAATATTTTTTGTTACATTCACATTATAAATATAGAATTGATAAGAGCATATTATCATAAATAAAATTACATAAAAAATTAAACACCAATAACCTTTTTGCTAACTTTTCTTCTCTATGAATGACTTTTTGAAACTAGTGCACGATTTTAATTTCATTCACCACTATGCTGGTGAATAAAATTTCAAACTCATATCCATTATATTTCTACTTTAAATGTGCACATGCATATCCCACACATAGCCAGGTCATATTTTTGGTATTTTACATGGAACAAAACATTATAATTATGAAATTTGAGGTTGAAACAAGTGGAAGGATTTTAGTATGGATAAAAATTCATTTTATTATGTTTTTAGTTAACAACATAAATTAAAAATCTATTTAGATTTCATTCTATATGTTTTTGTAAAATTATATCCTTATATAAGAGCCACACCACAGTTTAGTTAGCATCACAGTTTTGTTAATAATATTGTGATGTCTACAAAAGAATGTTCAATTTCCTTTATATTTTGCATATTTTTATGTATGAAATTGCACTCTAAAGAAGGGGTTATTTGTGTTTTTCTTTCAGGTACGATATGTAGTAGAAGTGGAAAATAGTCAAAATAAATCAGGTACGATATGTAGTAGAAGTGGAAAAGAGTCGAAATAAAATAGAGCATAGCGGAGGTGATATGAAGCTAAAAGGTGACATGGTGACTGGCGCCTAGGAGCCAGCCTTTGGGCACTATGTGCGCTGCACCTAAGCTCCTTAGTACCACTTTTTGGGCGCCTAAGAACCATATCTCATTCAACCGGATAGAGAAGTTGGCAACGAGATGCCAGCTCTGGGTTCCTAGGCGCCAGCAACTGCTGGATAGTTTTTCCTGTAGTTATTCCCACTCTGAGGGGAGTTATTTATAGGTGTCAAAGGGATTGTACGAGAGGATTTTGGAGGAGAATGAGTAGAGCTTTTGGAGAAAAAAATGTTGGTTTGTTGTAGGGAAGATTTAGGGATTTCTTTTTAGATTTTTGGTGAGGTATTGAGAGTTGTATTTGAGTGGAATGCTCATCACTAGAAAAGAATTTTGGATATCCTTTAGGGGAGTATTTGCATCACTTTTTAGGGGAAAAAAGCTAATTATTGTGTTTTATTTCATATTTTATTATTTGTAAACACAATTCTAGTGGGCTTTCTTTGTTTTAGAAAGAAGATTTGTGGCATTTCCTTTATTCGTTATGAGTACTTTCTTCTTACCCTTCTTTTGTGATGAATAAGTAGGATGTGTAGGATAGTAGGATGCATTAGAATTGGTTTGAAATCATTAATGTGATCCATATTCTTTAAAGCTTAATTTAGTTTTCATTCTAAAAATTGATTTGTTAAAATACTTTATGATCCATAATTTTTTGAGTGAGCTATGGAGGAACGATTAGACTGTTCACATTTAAATACAAGAGAAGCAAAAGTAAACTATATGAAGATGAAAATAGATAAAAACATAATCTTTGTTTGATTCAAACTGTGGTTTACGAAATTAAAATTAGTTTAACCGAACTCCTTTATGCACTCGGAAAAGGGTAAAGAAGAGAATAGCTCTTACTTGTTGCTAGCCACATTTACAATAGAAAGTATTATACTCCTATACAAAGCTTGCAAAGGAGGGTAAATTAATATAATAATAATCACCTATAAAATTAAGCTAAGTTGGATTTCTAAAAGTTTTAAAAGTGAAAATTAATTGCAAAATTGTATAATTAGTATGTAGAGCAACGATCCAATGTAGATTCCGAGCTAAGAGCAAAACCTAGAAGGCTAGAACTTATCTTATGTATAATTCTCTAGTTCCCTATGGGATCAATATTTTGAACTCAAAAGAATATGATAATAATGATATGACACGTATATTTGCATGAGACCCTGGAGTGTAAGTGCACATATATTAGAGGTATCAGATACCACTTCAATGCTTTTGCTAAATCACATTGGTGCGCTTATTTAAATAAGTTAACATTATAATTTACTTTTTTTAAATCATGCTTACGTAAAATTAAACACTGTAATCATTCGATATTAAAATAGAAAAAATAGCCCAATAACATAGAACATAAAAAAATAATCAATACATAAATGAAATCAATCAGAGTATTAATATACCTATCATTAATACCCACTTTCTTAAACTTAAACTTCTACAATGTAGTGGTTTAATATAGTTAATATGGAGGCTCGCTTCTAAATGTTCATATTCTTCATATTCCAATATTCTAGAAATGTGTTCTATATTTAAGTATGATGGTACCTTGCAAGACCTGAACTGTTTTCATTTTTCTTAGTAGATATGACTAAACTATTTCTTTAATCATTACCCATAACTACTCTAACAAATTTAGATAAAAAATTTTAGCCAGGTATTTTTTCATCTCTAAAAACTATAAAACATAGAAATAACATCAACTCACTCATCTAGTTAGATGAGTAGTCAATCTATAAAGCCTAGGAGATATCTAAATTCCCACTTATGAGGTGCCCACACAATTCTTTATTCCACTTGGCTTATCATCCTTTTTTTTAAACTATTTGGTAGGATCTTTGTGTAAATTTTAGAATTTTTTTATAATTATTGTTGTTTACTAGAAGTGTGAACGACCAACAAATTCAATGATTCTCTAACAACATGAAGTCGAAAATGAAAGCCAATGTCCATGACATAGATATCATAGCTATCCTGTCTTCATAAGCGATAACAATATAAAACTAAATATATTGCTTAGACTTGAATCAAACTCCAAGGACCCCTATAAGTGAAGAGTTTCCTCAAAGTACCATTGGTGACTCCTAATACATATATCAGCCGACACTATAGTCCTTACTCTATCGCTTATAACTTTAGTTGTAGAAAGCATACCAATTTTAACATGGAAAATCAAGAAGATATATGTTAAATTTATAGTGTTAAAAATCAACAATTCGAGGTTAAACAGATTGAAATAATCTAACCAATAGTAGTTTAAAACTAAGAGCTTCTTTCCCCCTAAGGCTCTATTTGGCGCAACTGCAGTTTCTCAACTTTTGAGCTACAGCTAAATTATCCCAAGAAGCTGCTGATGGGAAGTGATGCGCCCCCGACGTGTGTTATTTTTTGCTTGTTTTATGTTTGTAAGTATGTGCACACATTAGAGCTTCTACACAAGTATACATATTGTATCAAGTAATACGAGGGCTCTAATGGAGTCTTGATCCATAAATATTTATACTTACGTTTTATTTCCTTTTAAGTATATCTATTTCCTTAGAACGACACCAAAAACTCGATGCCGATTCAAATGAGAGTTTAATTAATATTATTATAAAATGTGATTTTACGCAAGTATACGTATCATTATCAAGTAATATAGAGCTTTCTCGATTAAACCCCCAATATCGATCCCACGGAGATCGCGGTTAATCACAAGCTGCTTTCAAGAGAAATTCTAGCTACGATAACACGCCCTAGCTTGGAAAGTCGATAAAGGTTTGGTTTTAATAAAATCCTACAATTATCACTACTATATTACTTCTACTCCTAAACTAAAACACTTAGTAAATCAGAAAAGTAAAGTTTAATATATTAAAAGTACTCTTCCTCATGCAATGAAATTAGTGACATGCGCAAAACTAAAACAAATAGAGAGAGTGATTGTTACAAATCGGAGAAATTATATTCATTACCCTTATAAAGAACATTGGTTAAGTTAATGCTTTAAAATTATGAAGATGGGTTATGCGAGGGAAGATATTAGCTCTCACTCTAGAGTTTCCTCGATTCCCTCCACCCGGGGGCTAACATCTCATATCAAAACTTAAAACATCAAGCTGAATTGGGGCTTTAGCCTGTCACTCTAAACCCTCTATTCTACACCCGATAAAAAGCATATCTCCTTATTTATTTGCACTCAATTATATGGACTACATTCTCACCCATATAATCTCATCTGATTCTTACTAATTGTTATTGATACAATACCGCATTGGTTCTTACATGTTCTTGTTGACCTCAATTTTGGTGAGGTCTTTTGCTTCTCTCTTTTGTACTTAGGATCTAGCCTTAGGCTTTTCCTTTGACTAAACTTAGAGGACTAGAAATAGAACCCACCCTTTAGAAATTTGAACTACTACTTAACTCCCTACAAACCCCACAAGCTTGATTGTAGACCCCTAATCACCTAGAGGGTTGAAATCGAATGTGGAGGTTTAAAAGATGAGTTCCCTATAGGACTTTTTTGCCTTAGGAATACCCTTGATGGCACAGTCTGGTTAGGGTTGACTTGCACATACACTACATTATCACACACATTCCATGTCCTAAAACCACACTCTCACCCAACTTGACTTCCTGACTCATGTAGGTAATTCATATGGATGGTCCTTAACCCCTAAGCCCCTAGCTAAGAGGGTTAGGAACAACATAGTGAATGCCCCAAATGAGTCCTCTCATGGCTCATATGGGCTTAATATGGCTTCATGGCTCAACTAAAGTGATCCTATTTCACTCACATTTGATAAATCTTCCTTTTTTCAAAATTTCAATTTTTGACCCCCGGGGCCCGGACCCACCAAACCTACCAAATACCCTTGAAATGACCCAAAATTTGCAAAATTGCCTAAATTACCCAAGATCCCTCAAAATCAATCCTAAACACTTCCCAAAACTCAAATTGACCATCTTTGGCCGAAAATACCAAAATTTCCAAAAATACCCCTAAACCCACCAAAATTACCAAAATACCATTTCACCCCAAAAATCCAAAAATTCTAAAAATTCTCAAAAAATTCCAGAAAATCCCAAATATTCCCAATTTCATTTTGTTCAACTACACCATGGGCCAATTTTGCCAATTTAACACACTTTTACCAAAACCCCCAATTTGACCCATTTTCAACCCAAGTGAACCCAATGTCAAACCAAACCACCCCAATTGACCTCAATTTTGGTCCAATTCAATTCTGAACTTCAATTTAATATCCCCAATATCAATTTAGACCAATTCCAAGTCCAATTTGATTGACATTTGGGCCCAATTTCAATTTGAGGCCTAAGGCCCAATTTTAGCCCATGACCTAAACCTAGCCCAAACCAACCCAATTCAACCCTAATTGGCCCCAAATCCTTTCTAAAGCCTTCCTAACATCCCCATAAACAAAAAAATAACTTTATTTGCTCAAAATTTGAACCTAAACTCCACCCAAACCTAACCCAAAACCAAAATCCCTTAAATTGATCTAAGCACGAAACCTAACCCAAATGGGCCCAAATTCCAAAATTAGAGCCCAACCATAATTGAAAACTTTTTTGTAACACTCCCATAAAATTTTTTCAACATTAATTTTACACCAAATTCAACCTTAGCCCAACCTTAGCCCAAGTCAGCCCAATTTGGCCCACCTTGGCCCCTTTACCAAAAAGCCCAAATTCAACCCGATTCTACTCCAAATCACACCAATTTGATTCCAAACCATTCATGAAACATCCCTAAACTAAACCCAACATTTATTTGTCATGGTATTTCACAAAATTCTTCATCCAAAAGTCCATTTTGAAATATAAAGGCCCACCCATTTAAGCCTTTTAAAAAGCCCATCCTAAATGATTTCAAAAAGCCCAAAATCCATTCTAAAGCCCACATGAGATTTCCTCTCATCATCCCTTTGATTTAAATCATTCCCTAAGTTTCAAACTCATCATCAAATTATCCTAAATTAAGCCTCATGCCAATTTCCCTTAAATTAATCAAAAATCCCAAAATCCATTTCCATGTAAATGAGTCAAGTCATCCCTAAGCCAAATGGAGTCCTTGGAGCCATGCACAAGCCACATGAAATCCATGAGAGCTTTGACTTATCACTACTACCTAAATGGAAAAAGGAGGAAACCCTTTAATGGTTCCCTTAGGAGTGATTAAACACTCCCATGTATCCCCTAATCTTGCTTAAGCCTAATTGTACTTGGATTGTGACTTGACCCCACTAATCAAGCTGACCCAAGTGACTTTCTCTTCAGCCCAAACCAGCCTTGGGGAGGTGCACCTAACCTAAACCATGACTTGACCAAATTGAATCCAAAATGACCTCTCCCCCATATCGTTTAAATCAAACCTCTTTACACATGGCCAATATCCATTGCTTGCACCAAACTCAACCCCTGACCCCACTGAGTCAGATGGTGACCTGACCCTGGCCGGACCACCACCTGGGCCTCCGGAAAACACCACTCCCGTGAGCACCTATTTGATTCAAATTTCAAATTCCTCCTTGCTGAGGTGTCCCAACTCAATTAAACTTCATGGTTGTTCTTCCTTTGCCCTGAGCAGCTGATCCCAGCCTCCAATGGCCCCTGGGAAGCCCTCCAACAACCTCTATTTAAACACCACCACCTCTCGGCCAAAAGAGGTGTTGAACCAAACCTTACCAAAACTTTAACAATATCACTCCAGATCCCTCTCCAAACATAGAGAACTTGATCCCCACTGAAATCCAGCCCTAAAACCCTCTCTGTGACTCTGATTTTGGAGTTACAATTCAAGCCCAAAACCAGGACACTTCACCACAGTGAGCCAATCTTCAAATTGATTGACCCTACACCTTCACCAGACAAGAGGAGAAGTTCCCCAACAAAAGCCCCCTCACCAGGCCAGCCATTGCTTCCAGCCTCCAAGCTTTATGATCGGCCTTTGTCACTTTCATACTTAGACAATTCCCCAGAGCCAGGGACTTCATCTCAACCTTGCTTGGACTCAATCGAAGGTGACACAACTCTCAGATCGAAGCTTCACTTCTCTGAGCAAAGGTATGAACTCATTCTTCCTCCCGAGCTTCCAGCAATTCTCCATTTTGTTTGGGTTAATTTCATAGCCTATAAACCATATGGATGTGTTCGTCTCTTCAAGACGAATCGATCTAGTATAAGAACTCGAAAATCCATTGAGAATCGAGAGAGATATTAGCGTTTGAGTGTGGACGGTCACGGGTGCACACCAGTCGTAGATGATGACCAGGAGCCGTTGGATCGCGCGTGTATCGAGCGGTCGGTCGAGATCAAGCCAGACAGTGGAATGTTACATGAACCGCAGGCCCCTAGAGCGCTGAGTCAGATGGCGGCGCAGAATCACAGAGCTATGCGTGGGCTTTCGAGCCGCCGTAGGATGACGCAGCGCCGAGTCAGATAATTAGAAAATTAGGGTATTTTTGAATTATTTAAATAATAGAACTTCAAAAATTCATATCTTTACATAGCAAAATCACAAAAATAAAATAAAAATACCCTCTTGCTCAGTGAAAAGAGGAGAATAATGTGGAAAAGAAATCATGTTAATTGGATGAGTATTTTTTTAAATAATTTATTTACTGTTTCTAATGTTTTGATTCTCCATTTGCATAGACAATTCACCATGGCATGAGACCATAGGGCTTTTGAAGCCTCTGATCTTGGGAACATTCCCTGAATTTTTCAAGGTCAGAGGTCATCTCTGTGAAAAGTTATTGATTTTTCAAGTTCATGTAACTGTTTTAGGTATTTTAATTTCAATAATTAGCATGTTGTAGAATAAATTCTAGGAAAATTTGGTGATATTTCTTAGGACCAGAAGGACCCTATGAAAAATATATTTTAAGTTAATTCATTTATAATAACCTTAATTGGCCTAAACCCTTAAAATTGAATTTGAATTAATTAGGGTTAACCACACATTAAATTGACTTGAAAAAAATTCTCCATTACTCTTTAGGGTCAGAGGAACCTTACATAAAATTTTGAAATCAATTGGACTTGATTAACCCCACCAAATGGATTGATTAAACTTCATAAGCAAAAAGGAACTTTAAAAATTCATAACTCCAAAAATACTTTCCCAAAATTCACAAAAATGGTTTTGGAGCTTCTCTGATATTAGGGAGTTCAAGAAAATTAAAATTGGAATTTTCTAAAAAAATTGATTTTTCACAATATTTTAATATTTTAATAATTAAAAATAATAAAAATCACAAAAATTTTAAAAATCTTAAAAATGTCACATTTTGACTCCAAATCACTTAGAAACAAACTAAATATTTTTCCTAAGTCCCTAGGATAAGATATTAAGTTTTAAAGGCTTAATGTAATTTTTAATATTAAAAAAATGAATTTTAAACCTTTTTCACTAAAATAATTCTAATAAATCAAAATAAAATCAGAAAATTATAAAATTTATTTCTCTGGACTCCTTGAGATTAGAGAAATTTAAGAAAAATATAAAATCTATTTTTCAACTTTTCATTTATTTTAAAATTAATTAATACTCTAAAACTCACAATAAATATAATAAATAAAATATAATTCAAAAAACCACAAAAATTGGTCCAAGTGGTTCTCCGGTCATTAGAAACATCCCATAATTTTCTTAAGGATAGAAACTTTACCTTGGTCATGTTGTTGAATTTTCTTTGAAAACCCCTATTTTCTACTAAAAATAATTATATAAATAAATTAAATTCAGAAAAATCACATTATCTCCTTTAATGTCTTAATTGACATGTGAGTGAGGTGACATAAAAATTTTAAATTCATTTGAGCTCGATTTAGTGAGTTATGAAATAAATAAGCTTAAAAGGGCATAATGATAATTAAAAATTTTAACCCTTAATTAAAACTTTAGGTTTAATCAAAATAGAGTGTAAACTATTTGATTTTAACTTTCTCTTGGATGATTGAAACTTAGGGAAATTAAAAGGGTACAAACCCATTAAATACTTTGAAAATATCAAAATGAAACTCTAATTAATTAAATAATTTAAATTTTGGAAAGATTATATTTAAAATTTGGATTATTAAAATAGGGATATTATTAAGAGGATATTTATTCTTTAATTTAAAAAAATCCCTAAATAAGTCACTTTAAGAATATTTAGTTCTTAATTGAAAATTAAAATAATAATCCAAATTAAATAAATTAAAAATTGAAAGAAGATAACCTTTAAACGAATTAAAGCTTAAAATGTTAAATGGTCTAATAATTAAAAATCAAATTTAAAATCTTTGAATTAAGCTAAATTAAATTAAATTAAGTCAAAGTTTAAGTTAAATTAAATTAACACCTTAACAATTAAATTAAAATAAAATAAAACAAAACAAAATAAAATAAAATAAAATAAAATTAAAATCAAATTTAATTAAATTAAATTAAAATTATTTAACAACAAACCTAAATGAAATCATTTAGAGTTAAATCAAAATATATCAATAACTTCAATACCTATTCCTATCTAAGTAAATTTAAAACATGAACATCAATTTGAAATACTAAGATAATTGAAAGTGTAAAGATTTAAATTAAATCTAAAATAATTTGAACACTAATCCAAACTTAAAATTATTAATTAAAACATCATAATTAAATTAAATCACTTTAAATCATTAACTCAAACTTTTAACTAAGAATGATTTAAATTCTCGATAAACCAACTTGCCCTTAAAGGTATTAATTATTATAACTCTTAAATAGAGTATTAAGTGAAATGTCACTTCATTCATCAGGTAATCAAATACCCAAGTTCACTGAGCAAGAGACAAAGTTTAACTAAACTCTTGGATGATTAATTCATATGTGCAACTAAATTTACTTGGACTCAAAATGATCCCAGAAGTCTTGAAAAGATGTTTAGGACTCGTCCTAAACACTTCCTCAATATGATGGGATGTTTTAGAAGAACAATTGAATCTAATTGTTCTTTAATGAAGAAAATCATCCTTAAATCAAACCAACAACCTAGACGTCATAGGAAATGACTAGTTATAGGATTAGGAATTTGGTAGACAACCAAAACCCTTTCCCTTAGCTTTACCTAGGTATTTCTTGCAAAATATGTTTAAATGCTCTAACATGTGTTTTAAGTGCAGCTTGGGATGATGGGAAGACCCTCCAGGTACGCTTTTATTTTATTGCAATTTACTTTATTGTATTGCGCTTTACTTTTTCTTGCATGATAGATAAGACTGTTGCATGAAAAACAAAACCTTTAGGATATTCCCTGAACTGAAACCAAAACTAAATTAAAAGTCATTGCAAGATAAAATTCATCGCCACAACATTCCAAAATATAAAACAACTCAAAATTTAATCACAAAGAGAACAACAAAACTACAATTGCATCTAAATTAAAACGACTCGTTGAATGATCGGGAATACCTCGGATGATGTAACCCAAGTGTTGCTAACGGGATTTCCCACGGTCTAAATGAAAGTGTGGAACTCATTCAGTTGAGTTTAGCAAATTCATCTGGACTAAGTGAATTCAATGAAAATAACGGTGCCGGGATGATGGAACCGTGGGATCTTAATCGGTTCTGTTTAAACAACTTTAAGATTTGTTTTAATTAAAATATTAAAAAAACACTTGGATTTTAAGATTTTCTTTAAACCAAAACACTTCTCTCATCTCCTGAATTATGAATTCTAAAACTAAACCTCTGCAACAACAAGGAGCTCGGAGCATGGTAGGCAGCTCGGCCATCGTCATCAGCAAAACTCGGTTCTACTTCAGGAAAACTTTCTTAGAACTAAATAACCAAGCCATAGGACTTCGAGGTAGTTTGCGTAGTGCAACATAAATCCTCAACTCTTTGTTAGGCATTTGCATGATCATGTCATGTAAATTAAGCCCTAACCGGTCTTAGGACTCCGAGGTAGTCGTTCGGTATGACATAAACCCTCATATCTTCCAGGTTATTTGTATGATCATGTCATACAAATATAAGTCCTAATTAATTAAAATTGGCAGGATTGCAATATTAAATAAATTCCCAAATTGAAGCCAAACAATAGGATAGTTTGGGAAGTTGCCAAGATTCTTCTTGGATCCTCAGCTTCTCCTACTTTTCTTCCTTTGAACTCCTGAAATTAATTGTTCCAAATTTGATCCATTCCCTATTGATATTCCAAAATTCAATCCTTTGAAAACCTTAAACTTTGAAATTCTTGAGAGAAAAACCACTAATTATTATCGAGAGTTTTCTTAAATGATTCCCGTCATTTAAGATGTAATTAACTATTGGGGCTTGCTTTTATAGGGAACTTTAAGAACCCAGGTAATATAAACCCTGTTTAATTTCTTTACATTAAACAGAGGAACTTGTCGGCTTATAAAATTGGTTCGCAGACCAAACAAATGGCACAAATATTCTAGTTTATTTAATCGATCCCCATCGTCAAGCAGTGTGTTTGTCCTTCGAGATAGATACACGGTTTGTGATGTGGTGCTCGTTTATATAAACTATTTGAGATGTGAGATCGGTTTGATTTCATATCTTAAAATCTTCAAATTTAAAAATTATTTTCAAAATCAAATGTTACTTTCCAAATTATATATATATATTTAAATTAAATTTAAAATATGAAAATTTGCCGACAATTTCGTAGGCGACCCCTTTTTAAAATACAACACAAACCTAAAAATAATGCCGACAACTTACGGCGACTCCGCTGGGAAAAGTTCCTCTCTCCATTTTTGATTAGATAGTTTTGCTTTCATAAATCGATAGTGAGTCCATATCCCTAGTGGACCAAAACTACCATTCTTCCATTGGAATACCCCGTTCATTTTTGTCTTGAACGAGTATAGCCAACTCCTCTCGGATTTAGGAGCCATTGTTTAGACACCCCTAAACGGAAATGTTCCGAGATCCTTTTACCACTTTTCTGAGGTGGGGTGGACCCCCAATAGGTGTTAGTTTAGGAGCGGTCATTCGAGTCGGGAATTCCTCCATAAGACTTTCTCTTCCTTTCCAATTCTAAATCGGGCCCTTTACCTTTTCTATAACCTTTTTCCTTTAATCGTTTCATTTCTAACAAAAGAACCTGCTAATAAACAACCTCCTAATAAACAATCTCTTTTAAAAAACACAAATCCACTAAGATAAACGAAAATGTGTTCAGACTCTTTCTTTTTCGTCCTAAATTTACGACGAAAAGAAGCATAATTCGGGATCGACATTCGGAATCGCCCTGCAGAAAATGACTGTCCCAAAGTTAATCTTCTCCTTCACCAATGGAATGGACTTCACCGTTTACAAGGATGAGCTGCCCGACAATGGAATCATCCGTTTCGGACAAGGATTCTGCAACACAGATGTCAAGTTCGCTGACGTCACTCTCTTCACACTAATGGACAAAGTGTCAGAAACTGAGAAACCCGTAATTGAGCTCAACTTGAAATCGACTCAAGAATTCCCTCCCCTGCAAAGGGTTCCAGCTGAAAGAAGTACTACTGTTCATAGGAGGATTGTTGTCTCTACCCGCACTAATCTAGTCATCTCTGCACCTACCCCGACTTCTGCCAAACTGAAGGGGAAGGAAATCCAAGTATGTGATGGCCTGTCACCGTGAAGGGTACATATTTGGCTACAATACCAGCTGTTTTTGAGATTGGGTCCAGTTCAAGAGTTGCACCCCTAACTCGGACTCAAAGGAGAAATAGAAGCAGAAAGATCGCCAAGATCGAGAAAGCTAGAGATGCTGAAGTTGCTTTCGTAGAAGAAATTCCGGAGTAAAGAGAAGAACTACCTGAGTATATACCTCTGTTAGAAGGGAGCAGGTTTCACCCTCTCTCTGCCGCATCAGATGAAGAGAGTGTCCGTAGGATCGCCGCTGCATTACCCCGACCTGCGTACTACAGCAATTACAGGAGGAAAAGGGATAAGACTAAGCCATTGGCTCGACTACAAGCTGTGATAGAAAGATTGGCAAATAAAGAAAGATGCCCTGTGTTAGAAATCTTAAGAAGGATAGGACGAGTGCCAGCTAGATCCCGCCTCAGACCGCGAATAGAGCCTGTTGCTGCCACAGGGAAACCGAAGAAGAATATAAAAGCCAGTTCCCCCGTTGTTGTATCAGGTCTACAAATTAGGGAGGATACCACCTTCCAGCATATAGCCGACAGACCATCCGGTCCTAGGCTTCCGGCTGCGAGAAGGATGGTATGGCGACCTACTACTGGTGAGCTAAGACCAAAATAATGTCCTGAGAAGAAAAGTCTCGTCAGGAGACTTGAATCAGAAGAAAGTGCTACTACAATAAAGGGGACTCCTGGAAAGGAAGTTCAACAACCGTCACGAGACAACTGCGAGACCGTGCGGAAAAGGCCACTAGAGGATGCCATGGATAAGTTAAGGACCGACATCCGATGGTTAGCAAAAGAAAGAGAAGAAAAACTAGAAGATGAAGTTGACTCATCAGAGTTCATGGATGAGGAATATGCCGAGATCAATATGGTTGAGACGCGAGCATCATCAGCTTCACAAGGTGCTCCAGCAGCTGCAGAAAGAGATGAACCGGAAGTGATGAGGGCACAGCTTCGGGAAAGAGATGACACAATTTCCCAGATGGCAAAAAGGATGGAAGAGATGGCTGCCGCTTTAGCCACTCTCCAGAGTCAGGTTCAGCCTCAGAAAGAGACACCCCCAGAAATTATCCTTATTGCAGATGGAGGAAAAGAGATCACATTCGTCAACGGAGACGAACAACCAAAGAAAGATCCCGCACAAAGCATGATTCCGGAAAAGGACATTAAGAGCATGGTAGAACGGCGGGTGCAAGAAGCCCTAGCACAATCCAAGAGTGGAGCATCTATTCAGATGGGTAGACCTTACCCCGAAGAGTTCGATGCAGTCCAATACCCGAAAGGCTTCGTACCACCTCTGTTTAAGACTTTTGATGGAACAGGAAACCCCCGGCAACATGTCGCACATTTTCGTGCTAGTTGATGCAATGCCGGTGGGAGTGATGCTTTACTCTTCTGTCAGTTCGTTAGCAGTTTGTCAGGGACTGCCTTCGAGTGGTACGTAGAATTGTCGAATGGTTCAGTAAAGACCTTTTCAGAACTAGAGAATCTCTTTGTTAAGCGGTTTGCCGGGGCTCGACACCACATCTCTATCAGTGATCTAGTGGTGGAGCAACAAAAGCCGAACGAGACTTTAGTGGATTACATACTTCGATGGAGAAACTTAAGCATGTAGTGTGAACCACAGCTTCAAGAACAACATGTCGTCGGCATCTTGCTCAAAAGTATCCATGGCACGATGGCACTTCTCCTTAAAGGATTTACAATCAAGACATTCGAGAAGTTGCTTAGCAAGGCCGGGAGCTTGCAAGAGGAGGCAAAGCAGTTAAGTTTCGAGGACAAGAATGATAAGCAGAAGCCCGTGAAAACATTAAAAAAGAAAACAGGAATCGTCGCTGCAGTAGATAAGGGTAAGCAGCCAGTTCAAATACAGTCAGAGCGGCCACAGCCTAGTTATCAACCACCGCAATGGACTTATCAGCAACCTCAGCAAGGCTATCAGCAACCTCAGCAGGGCTATCAGCAACCTCGTCTGAGCTATCATTCGCCTCAGCATTATAAACAACGGCCTCATTCATCGCGTACCTTAAGAGAACTTCTAAATAGAGAATATCCATTCAAAACTGAAGCAGTAGCGAAGATGTTCCGCAGCTTAATGAAGACACCGGATTTTCGATTGCCCGAGCCCAAGAAGCCGGAGGAAGTTAATAAGAAAGATCATTCGAACTATTGCCCTTACCACCAGATGCTCGGACACAAGATTGAGTATTGCATCACTTTCAAGAGTTGGCTTAATGACAATCTCCGGAGAGGGAACATAACGATCCCAAAGGAATACATGAAGGATCCCCATAAAGGAGGTTCCGTCAATGTTATTTCAATGGATCCCATTGTTCCGATAAACCCGTACACGATTGATGATGGATGGAGTACTGTCTGGACAAGATCATCGAAGAAAATTTTGGATCACATCCAGACCGCTTCGGTACGCGCTTCAACTCAGAGTTTGAAACCTGTCGAGCCGGCACTATCACTTGCGATTGAAGAACCGCCCCAGAAGGAGGAGAAGATCGTGGAAGAAAAGAAGACCGAGGCTCCGAAGGGTAGACTAGGGGCTGCTTATCCTAGGATGGTTGTTTCGATTCGGGGGAGAAATCCCTCGAACTCCTGACTCTGTATGATTATCTGCTCGCTCCGGCGGGATCTTATAATGATAAGAGTTATGACGTTGGCTCTTGATCGTTTCTAACGATTACGTAACTAGCGACAACTCGGTTTAATCCGGATCTCGATTCCAATACAAATAATGAATCTCAAATCATACACAACCTCGATGTCCACGACGAAGAAGATGTTCACAAAGGAGGCTACGAAAGCTCGACAAGCAACGAGTCCATTTGTGAATTCAGAGGAGCTCCGATCACGATAGAATTAGAACCATCAGACACCGAAGCAACTTCGGAAGAGCCGGTTGTTCCGGTTCAAGAGGAGACACCGGTAAATTTAGAAGAGATAACTGAAGTCAACCTAAGAAGCGAAAAAGTTCTACCCCAGAGAATGGGTCCAAAGGATAAAGGAAAGAAGGTGATTGCTCAGGAAGAGCCAACCCCAGCAGAGGAACTGCCCATTAGGGGAAGAAAATGAAGAACATGGTAATAAAGTGGACTATAATGTGCTAGCCCATCTTAGGAAGCTACCAGCAAAACTAAGCATATACGATGCTCTGATCATGTCAAAGGAGATGAGAGAGGCTCTGATCAAGGCTTTACTTGATCCAGAGATTTGTTTAGCTCAAATGACCAGTAATTCCTTCGACGAGGTTTGCTCTTTAAGAGAATAGCGAGGTGTTACCTTCACGGACAATGATCAATTACTAGGAACGATCGATCACGACCGACCGTTATACATTTCGATCACTATTGGAAAGTTTACACTCTCCGCAGTGTTGGTTGATCTGGGAGCATCAATAAACATAATGAATCTTCGGACGCTAGCGTATTTGGAAATTGATGCTCGCGAGCTTGAAGTAGACAAGATACTATTAAGAGGCTTCAATCAAAAAGGAGAAAGTGCTCTTGGATCGATAACAATACTAATGAAGACCGATGATTTAGCAAAGACAACCGCAAAATTTCACATAATTGATTCTTAAACATTGTTGAACGCTCTACTGGGTCGGCCATGGATCCATGTAAACTGGATGGTATCGTCGTCTCTGCACCAGTGCATAAAGTATTACGAAGGAGGGGAACAGTGCATCAAAGGTGATTTGCAACCGTTCTCTGTGCACGAAATTGGAATTCATGAAGATGCGGCCTACTACGCGCCCCCGAAGAAAACAATCTTTTCCAGAAATACCATACCAAATGAAGCAAAAGAAATTCGAGACGATGAAGAACCTGAAGTTCTAGTCCAACAAGTTACTCACCACTCCCTTACGGCGAGATGGTGAAGATTTCTCCAGAACTCGCACCTGAGGTCGAGGCCGGGGACGAGGAAGTGGAAGAAACGTGGGAACAGTTGGATAGAAGAAATAGGTCATCGATGTTGATTGGGAGAACAGCTCCGAAGAAGAAGAAGAAATTGAGAAAGAAGCAGCGACAATAAGTCAGAAGGAACCACAATTCAAGATCTCTCTCGAAGATGAAAAGAATGAAGAATATAATTCATTGTACGATAAGATTAACCATTATGTAGATACTATGACCCTGACCCCGATCCATTCTAAAATGATCGAGGGTATGGTGGTCAAGGAAGTGCATGGTGGTGGTACTAAACCAATCAAGTTTTACCGTGGTGCTTCTACTTCCAATACTGAAAAAGATGTACAATTTGAAGATGTTACTTCATCTGAATTAATGGAATTATCTGTTGAGTGGTACTCTCCCTGTGTTCAAAATTTAATTCAACGTGGTATTTTACCTCGATAATGGACAAAAGGCAGATCACAACACTTTGAAAAATTATTGAATAATGTCGGTCGGCCTCCCAATTCAAAACATGGTCTCGGATTCGGCACAGTATGATCAGTTCATGATACGAGATTTTGCTTGGTTGTCACTTGCGAACCTAATAAAGAGTGCTTGGATGCTTCAGAAGATCTTAAGGATCTACCAATCGGCGACGCTCCACCAGAATTCAAGGAAGAAATCAAATCTACAGTTGACGAGTTAACGGAAGTTAACTTAGGTACTAGCGAAGAGCCTAGGCCTACCCTTTGTTAGCTCCTTACTCAATAAAGAAGACTCCGAAGACATAATCAAGCTACTAATTGAATTCAAGGACTACTTTGCTTGGAGTTGCGACGAAATGCCAGGATTAGCTCCAGAAGTGGAAGTTCACAAGTTAGAAGTAGATCCTACTTCCATTCCGATCGACAAGCTCCCGGAAGAATGCGTCTAGAAATTGAGCAACAAGTAATAGCCGAAGTTAAGAAGCTAATAGATGCTAAATTTGTCCGTGAAGAACAATACCCTACTTGGTTAGCCAATATCGTACCGGTCGAAAAGAAGAATGGTCGGATCGGAATCTGCTTGGATTTCGGAGATTTGAATAAAGCATCTCCAAAGGATGAGTTTCCCTAACCAATCCCGGAGCCGATGATCGACATCGCTTCGACGCATGAAATATTCTCATTTACGGATGGATCTTCGGGATACAACCAGATAAAGATGGCACCAGAAGACGAAAAGCTCACGGCATTCAAAACGCCGATCGGAGTGTATTGCTACACAGTAATGCCATTTAGACTAAAGAACGCAGGAACAACATACCAAAGAGCGATGACGAAGATTTTTGATGATCTCATTCACAACCAAGTCGAGTGCTACGTGGATGATGTGGTCATCAAAAGCAAGCCGAATGAAGATCACTCGTATGATTTTAGAATTGTTTTCGAGCGCCTAAGACAATACAACCTTAAGATAAATCCCTTGAAATGCGCTTTCGGCATCACCTCAGGGAACTTCTTAGAATTTGTTGTCCGACATTGCGAGATTGAAATCGATCCGGAAAAGATTAAAGCTATTTTAGAAAAGCCTCCTCCCAAAACTTTGAAACAACTACGATCCTTTCAAGGGAAGTTGGCATATCTTCGACGCTTTATCTCGAACTTGTCAGGTAGGTGTTAGCCCTTCTCGGCATTAGTTAAAAAGGACGCCAAATTCGTTTCGGATGAGAAATTCTAGCGGGATTTCAAGGACGTTAGGCAATATTTAATGACACCTCCTGTCTTAGCGACTCCGGTCTCGGGTAGACCGTTGATATTTTATACCGCGGCTTTAGACGACTCCCTTGGAGCCCTGCTAGCCCAGGTCAATGACGAGGGGAAAGAAAATGCTCTCTACTACTTAAGTCGTCGCCTAATCTGACGGAAGTAAAGTATCCTCCGATTGAGAAACTTTGTTTGGCCCTGATCTTCGCCGCTCAAAAGCTCAGGCATTACATGCTTTCTCATAAGGTCAACCTTATTTCGAGAGTTAATCCGTTGCAATACTTGATGACCCGACCGACGCTTTCGACGTAGTTGCCGAGTGGTTGATGATACTATTGCAATTCGACATAACTTTCGTTCCTCTTCGCGCCGTAAAGGGACAAGTCCTAGAAGACTTCCTCGCAGCACACCCTTTACTGGCGGATTCGCCTCTCGACGACGATTTTCTTGACGAGCAGATAATGAGCCTAGAAAACCCTGATGATCGACGTTGGGAAGCCGTAGCTCGACGGTGCGTCCTCGGCACGGAAGAACAAAGAATTGCAAATGATAGTGCCCGATAAGGCGGGAATCGGACTAATCTTTATAACACCGGAGCGGGGACGTTAAGATACTCCTACCACTTAAAAGAATTGTGTACAAACAATGAGGCGTAATACGAAGCCCTCATAACCGGATTAGAATTAACCATTCGGATGGGAATAACGAGACATCAACATCTAAGGAGATTCTCGAGTTGATCACTCGACGAGTCGTCGGACAGTATAGAATTTTAAAGCCAAGACTCAAGCAGTACTTTCAGTATGCCATGAAATTGTTAGAGCAAATTCCAAATTTTAAAATTTACAAGATTCCCAGAAAAGAAAATGCTCTCGCCGATGCGTTAGCCCGCCTTGCAAAGGAATTTGCCTGCTTGCAGGATGAGTCGATTGAAGTGTCATTTCAAGGACGACGGGTCCTATCACGGCTCGACATGGATACAATACATAAATCGAAAGAAAAGCGGAAGAAACAATTGCGAGCGGTGACGAGAAAATACGGAAGATTGGCGGCAACCATTAATAGACTACTTACGGACGAGAAACCTTCCGGACGATAAGTCGATAGCCCATCAAATCAAGAAATGAACTTCGTCTTACGCATGAATAAACAATACATTATACGGAAGGTCTTTTGATCGGATGTGGCTAAGATGCACGAGCGGGTACGAGGCTTGTGAAATCGTTAAAGAAGTACATTCAGGACTTTGTGGCACTCATCAGTCGGGTCCGAAAATGAAAATGAAGATTAGAAGACTAGGGTATTACTGGCCCTCAATGATGACTGACTCTATGAAAGTTGCCAAAAGTTGTCACCAGTGCCAAGTGCACGGAGTGGTTCTACACTAACCTCCAAATCTGCTACATCCGACAATCGCGTCGTGGCCATTTGAATGTTGGGGCACAGATATTGTGGGTATGATAGAACCGCCTTCTTGAAAAGCACATCGCTTCATTCTTATAGCTACAGACTACTTTTCTAAATTGGCAGAAGCTATACCACTCAGAGAAGTGAAGGCACACCACGTGCTACAGTTTTTCAAGAACCAAGTCATCTACCGTTTCGGGGTACCGCGTAAGATCATTTCAGATAATGGGTCTTCATTCAAAAGTACAAAGATCAACAATTTTGTCAGAAGACACGGGATTGATTGGTGATACTCAACGATCGACTTCCCAAGAGCAAACGGCTTGGCTGAGGCTTTTAATAAAACTCTCGTTCAAATTTTAAAGAAAACTTTGGACGACAACAAGAGAAATTGGCATGATAAGTTGTTAGAAGCCTTATGGGCCTACGGGACGACTTTTAGGACTCCTACTCGGTCTACGCCTTACGCTTTAGTGTACGGGTCCGAGGCCGTCTTGCCCTTGGAAGTTCGGCTTCCGTCACTCCGAATTGCAGTTGCGAGAAAGATCACTACGGAAGAAAATGCCGGACTACGACGGGAAGAATTGGAAAGCTTGGAAGGAAAAGACTTTCCGCGCGGCGAAATTTGGAGCTTGTATCGAGCCAAGATGATCCGAGGCCCATGATAAAGGCGAGTCCGCCCAAGAACTTTGAAAGTCGGTGACTTGGTTTTGGTTCTCGGAAGACCTATTCTTGCACATCGCAAGATAGGTGGTAAATTTGAACCAACATGGGAAGGGCCGTTCGTGGTCGAGACGAGTCTACTCAGGAGGTTCCTACCAGTCGGTGGATTGCTATGGAGAACGACCCATGCTTCCAATCAATGGATGGTATTTAAAGAAGTATTACGCGACTCGATGTTTCGAAGGGTGACCTCTAAAGTAGAATCTTATCCCATAGAAACACGGGTGAAGTGATCACTTTGTGATTGGGTCCGAACCCAAAATGAAATAAAATGGATGATAAAAAAAATCTCATCAACGAAAATGTTAAAAAGAAAACATGGGAAATCATAATAATAAAATGTCAATCTTTCCTTTTAAATCCATTCATTCTTTATATTTTCTCATCTCTTCCTACTTCCTTTAAATTTAAAAGAAGTGAATAAGATTTTTTAAGTGTTTTTCCTTATTGTTCTTGTTCTTAGTACATCCCCTGATCCTTTCCTTGTTTTTTCGCAGGGAAATGTCGAATGGGCGGTTGGTTCTAAACTTTAGAAATGGCGTGAGTCTAGCACTTGATGAAAAGAGGGTGAGGGATGGAGCAGTGATAGAGATTGACTCAGACTTCACACCAGCCGGCTTACAATACGAAGAAAATGATTGGATCCTAGTTGATCGAGAAGAACTTCACGACGAGACAGTGATGAAAATGGGTGGCCCGAGCTACCAATCCAGCAACAAGAAAAGAAAAGCAAACGCCGCGCATGCAACCGGAGAAGATAAGAAAGTTAAGTCCGTGGTTGCCACGACGAGAAGGTAGACTTGTCGGTCGCCGCGCCCGCGGAAATTCTAGGGGTAAGGAGGGCTACTCTCATTGCTACCCGGCGAAGAAATAAGAATCGTCGCATTCGCAAAATGTTGACCAAGTTAGCAGAAGATCAATATGAACGGACAGTGGATACTGTTAGTGCAAATGCTCCAAGGAGAACGGTTCGCCAGGAACCAAAAAGAAGAAGTCAACTCCAAGAAGGTCGGAACAGATAAAAGAAATACCAAGAGAAGCAGAAATAGAGTCGGTACCTCGACGCCGAGCATATGTACCGGATCCGAAGAGTCTTGTTGTGAAAGCAACCTCGGAGGATGTCCCTACGGAGACTATCCCCGAGGAGCCGAGACATGCAGAAGAACATGCTGGGGTTGAGCCATACATCCCGCAGTATGTTACTAGACACTGAGGACTTCAGATGATCCCGGAATACGAGATGGAGAAAATGCAATTAGTTGAGAAGAAAACCTTTGAATACTTTGAAAGAATTGGAAACAAGAGGGTCAACATCTTGGAAGGCCTTAAGCTGCATACAGATGTTTTCTCAGATTATGAGCAACAACAAATTGTAGATTGCATCCTTGAATTGCAGAAAATAGGTCGAGCTGGCCGCCTGGGAGAAAAGACATACTCAGAACCCCGAAGATGTATGTCAGGAAAGGGAAGAGTTACAATCCAATGCGGATGTTGCTACAATTTTGCCATAGACAGAAAAGGAAATCCACCAGGGATAGTCCGTCGCAGTGAGGTGGATCCAATGCCAAGAATCATCAAGAGAATGGTGAAAAGGATGATAACATGGAGGGTATTGCATGTAGATTGCATACCCAACAGCTGCATTATTAACATCTACAAGGAAGTGTACGGCTTATTTTTAGGTTATGTGTTTTGAAAAGGGGGTCTCCTACAGAAATTGTCGGTGAATTTTTTATATTTTAAATTTAATTTAAATATATATATATATAGTTTAAAAATAACATTTGATTTTGAAAGTAATTTTAAGTTTAAAAGTTTTAAGATATGAAATCAAACCGATCTCGCATCCCAGAATAGTTTATATAAACGAGCACCGCACCACTGAGCCATGTGTATATCTCGAAGAATAGACACCTTGCTTGATGATGGGGCTCGATTAAATAAACTAGGAGATTTGTGACATCCGTTTGGTACGCGAACCAATTTTATAAGACGACAAGTTCCCACGCTTAATATAAATGAATTAAGCGGGGTTTATATTACACAGGTTCTTAAAGTTCCCTATAAAGGGCAAGCCCCTATAGTTAATTACATCTTAAGTGACGGGAATCACCTAAGAAAACTCTCGATAATAATAAGTAGTTACTGCTTTCTCGAAGTTTAAGTTTTCGAGGATTGAATTTTAGAATTTCAATAGGGAATGGATCGAAGTTTGGAACATTTTGTTTTGGGAATTCAAAGGAAGAAAGGTAGGAGAAATTACAGATTCGAAGCGAACTTCGGTAATTTCCCGACTATCCTATTGTTTGGCTTGAATTTAGGAAAATCCTAATGTTTATTTAATGTTTTAATCCTGCCAATTTTAATTAATTAGGATTTATATTTGTATGATAAAATCATACAAATAGCCTTGAAAACGTGAGGGTTTATGTCGTACCAAACGACTACCTCGGATTCCTAAGACCGGTTAGGGCTTAATTTACATGATATGATCATGCAAATGCCTAACGAAGAGCTGAGGATTTATGTTGCACTAGGCAAACTACCTCGAAGTCCTATGGCTTGGTTATTTAATTCTAAGAATGGTGTTGCTGATGTAGATTTCAGTTTTGCTGACGACGATGGCCGTGCTGCCCACCATGCTTCGAGCTCCTTGTTGTTGCAGAGGTTTAATTTTAGAAGATTGTAATCAAAAGAGAAGAGAAGAGTTTGGTTTTAGAAATCTTAAAGTCCAAGTGTTTTTTATGTTTTAATTAAAACAAATCTTAAAGTTGATTAGGTTAAGATCCCACGGTTCCATCCTTCCGGCATTGTTATTTTTATTGGATTCACTTAGTCCAGATGAATTTGCTAAACTCAACTAAATGAATTCCACACTTTCATTTAGACCGTGGGAAATCCCGTTAGCAACACGTAGGTTACATCATCCGAGGTATTCCCGATCATCCAACAAGACGTTTTAATTTAGTTGTAGTTGTAGTTTTGTTATTTTGTTTGTGATTAAATTTTGAGTTGTTTTATATTTTGAAATGCTGTTACGGTGAATTTTATCTTGCAATGACTTTTAATTTAGTTTTGGTTTCAGTTTTAGGGACTACCCTAAAAGTTTTGGTTTTCATGCAACAGTTGTGTATCATGCAAGAAAGGTAAGTGCGATGCGATTAAATAAATTGCGATAAGGTAAATTGCGATAAAATAAAAGCGTACCTGGTGGGTCTTCCCGTCATCCCAAGCTGCACTTAAAACACAATTAGAATATTTAAGCATTTAAAGCAAGTTCCTAGGTAAAGCTAAGGGAAGGGTTATGGTTTTCTACCAAGTTCCTAATCCTATAGCTAGTCATTTCCTATGATGTCTAGGTTCTTGTATTTTGGGTTTGAGGATAATTTTCTTCATCAAAGAAAAATTAAGTTCGATTATTCTTATAAACATCCTATCATATTGAGGAAATGCTTAAGACGAATCTTAAACATCTTTTCAATACCTCTAGGATTGTTTTAAGTCCAAGAGAATTTAATTATACAAATGAATTAATCGTCCAGGAGTTCAAGTTTTGTTATCTTGCTCAGTGAACTAGGACATTTGAATATCCTATGAGTGATGTAACACTTCACTTAACACTCCATTTAAGAGTTATGACAACAAGAGCTTTCGAGGGCAAATGGATGTTCAAATGATTTGTGATTTAGTTTAATTTCAATTAATGGGTTTAAGTTTGGAATAGTGTTCAAGTTGTTTTAGATTTATTTTTGAATTCTTTATGTCTTTGGAGATGTTATATTTAATTTAATTTAATTTAATTTAATTTGGTTTTAGTTTTAATTTTAATTTAATTTTATTTTTAATTTTAATTTAATTTAAATTTTATTTTAAATTGATTTTATTTTTTATTTAATTTAATTTAATTTAACATGCTTTAATTTAATTTAATTTAATTTAATTTAATGTGGTTTAATTTAATTTAATTTAATTTAAGTTAATTTAATTTAATTTTATTTTAATTTTAATTTAACATTTTATTTTTTATGTTTTAAAGATGATTTAATTTAATTGTTAAAGTATTAATTTAATTGAAATTTTGATTAAATTTAGTTTAAATGTTTTAATTTTAATTTAATTTAATGATTAAGTCTTTTAGTATTTTAAATCCTGAGTTTGGATTATCATTTTAATTAGGAATTAAATATTATTGAGGTGATTAATTTAGGGATTTTTTTGATTAAAGAATAAATCTCTTTCTAATAATATCCCTATTTTAATAATTTCAATTTTTTTATTATTCTTCCAAGTTTAATTAATCAATTGATTAAGGTTAATTTTAATTAATCTTAAAAATGATTGATGGGTTTCTATCCCTTAATTATTTAAAATTCAATCATCCAAATCAAGTTAAGATCAAATATTTTACTCTTTCATTTTATTAAGCCTAAAGTTTTTTTAATTAAGGGTTAAAATTTTAATTACCATTTTGCCCTTCAAGCTTAATAATTCCATAACTCACTAAATTGAGCTTAAGTGAACTTGAAATTTTTATGTGACTTCTCTCATATGTCAATCAAGACATTAGAGGAGAAAATGTGATTTTTCTGTATTTAATTTATTTATATAATTATTTTTGGTGAAAAATGGGAATTTTCAAGGAAAATTTAATAACATGACCAAGGGAAAGTTTCTGTCCTTAAGAAAATTATGGGACATTCCTAATGACCAGAGGACCACTTGGACCAATTTTGGTGATTTTTGGAATTATAATATTTTTATTATAATTATTTTGAGTTTTGGAGTATTAATTAATTTAAAAATAAAATAAAGGTTGAAAAATGAATTTTATATTTTTCAAAAATCTCTCTGATATCAAGGAAACCAGAGAACCAATTTTTATAATTTTCTAATTTTTTTTTTGATTTATTAGAATTATTTTAGTGGAAATGCTAGAAAATACATTTTTTAATTTTAAAATTACCTTAGGGCTTTAAAATTTAATATCTCATCATAGAGACTTAAGAAAAATATGGGATTTGTTCCTAAATGATTAAAATTCAAAATGTGACATTTTGGTGAATTTTATTATTTTTGTGTTTTTTATTATTTTTTAATTATTAAAATATTAAAATAATGCAAAAAATCAACTTTTTTGGAAAATTACAATTTTAATTTTTTTAAATTCCCCTGATATCAGAGAGGCTCCAAAACCAATTTGGTGAATTTTTGAAAAGTATTTTGAAAGTTATGAATTTTTAAAGTTTAAATTTGGCTAAATGACTTAATCAACCCATTTGATAGGGCTAACCAAGTCCAATTGACTTCAAAATTTTATGGTGGGTTCCTCTAATCCTAAAGGTCAGTGGAGAGTTGATTTCAAGTCAATTTGATGTGTGATTAGCTCTAATTAATTAGAACTCCATTTTGGGTGTTTAAGCCAATCAGGGTTATTCCATGTGAGTTAACTCAAAACCTATTTTTCCTAGAGTCCTCTGTTCATAATAAACAGCACCAAATTTTCCTAGAATTTATTTCACAACATGTTAATTATTAGAATTAAAATACTCAGAATAGTGACCTAGAATTGAAAAATCAATAACTCTTCATAGGGGTGGCCTCTGACTTTGGAAAATTCAGGGAATGTTCCCAAATTCAGAGGCTTCAAAAGCCCTATGGTCTCATGCCATGGTGAATTGTATACATGCATGGAGAATTGAAATAGTGCGGAGAGTAAATAAATAATTAAAAATAAAATACTTGATGAAATTAAATGATTTCTTTTCCACATTATTCTCCTCTGTTCACTGAGCAAGAGGGTATTTTTATTTTATTTTTTTGATTTTCCTACACAAAGTTATGCATTTTTGAAGTTTAGGGAATTAAATAAATAGGAAAATAACCTAATTTCCTACTTATCCACGCGGCGCCAGCTCGGCCTAGGCATCTCGAAGCGCGCGTGTCGTCTTCGATTCGGCGCCGCCATCCGACTCGGCGATCCGGGGCCCGCGGGTCGCGTACCAACGCGGCTGTCCGGCTCGATCCGGACCGTCCGCTCGATACACGCTCGATCCGACGGCTCACTGGTCATCGTCTACGGCGGGTGTGCACCCGTGACCGTCGACCTTCTAACCCTAATTTCTCGCTCGATTCTCAACGGATTTTCGTGTTCTTATGCTCTATGGATTTGTCTTGAGGAGACGAACACATCCATACGGTAAACATGTATTTAAATTGACTCAAATTAAATGGAGAATCTCTGTAAGCTCGGGAAGAAGAGTGAGTCCATACCTTTGCTCAGAGAAGTGAAGCTTCGATCTGAGAGTTGTGTCACCTTCGATTGGGTCCAGCAAGCTCAGGATGAAGTCCCTTGGCACAGTGAATTGTCAGGTAAGATTTCGACCAAGCCAGATCACAAAGCTTGGAGGTCGGAAGCGATAGGTGGCATCGGTGAGGGGGCTTTTCTTGGTAAACTTCTTCCCTTGGTGCAGTGAAGGTGTAGGATCAATCGATTTGGGGATTGGTCCATTGTGAAAAAGTGTCCTGGTTTTTGTCTTGAAGTTTGAACTCGAAATTGAGCTCGATTTGGAGGGAATTGGGTGTGGAATCCGGTGGGAATCAAGTGCTACATGTGTGGAGAGTGGTACGGAATGATTTTGGCGAGTTTCCTTAAGGTTGGTTCAGCACACCTTTCATGGCCGAGAGGGGTGGTGTTTAAATAGGAGAGGTGGAGGCTCTCCCAGGGGAAGTTAGGGGCTTGGGATCAGTTGCTCTTAGCGAGGGAAGAACAGTCGCAGATGGCCATTGGGCATGGGGCGACTCGGCGAGGTGGAATTTCGATGCTTGGCTCCTTCCCATGTCTCGGCCATGGCGTTTCCGGCGGCCCGGGTGGTGGCGGCGGCGGGCATGGGTCACCCTCGGGGTCGAGTGGGTCGGGGGCTGGAGGTTTGTGCGGTCGATTGGCCATGGACATGTGTAAAGGGCTTGGATTAAAATGGTATGGGGGAGAGGCCATTTTGGGTTGATATGAGTCGACCCATGGTTTTGGGCTAGGTTCACCACCCAGAGCTGGTTTTGGGCTGAAAAGAGTCACTTGGGTCGGCCTAGAGAAAATGGTGTGGTCTCCATCAGAAATAGTTTAAGTTAATTTTGGGTTATGGTGTTGCATTAAAGAGGTTAAAATGGCTTAAGGAAGGCTTAGGAAAGGACTCCCTCTTCTTGCCATTAATGGCTTGGTGACAAGTCAAACCCCCCATGGCTTCATGTGGCTTGTCCATGGCTTTCATGTGGCTCCATTTGGCTCATCCTTGGCTTAGGAAAAGTGGATTAATTTATATGAAAAAGGAATTTGGAAATTTTGGCAATTTAGTGGAAATTTAGATGGTGCTTGATTTAGGTTGATTTGATGATTGATTTGGGACTTAGGAATTGATCCTAATTAAATGGATGATGAGAAGGAATTGTCAATGTGGGCTTTGGAATGGGTTTGGGCTTTTGGATTTTACTTTGGATGGGCTTTTAAAATGGTTTAGGGAAGTGGGCTTTTGGATTTTAAAATGGACTTTAGGATGAAAGTTTGGTAAAGGCTTGGGCCAAATAATTGTTGGGTTTGGTTTAGGGATGTTTCATGAGTGATTTGGAATAAATTTGAGGTGGTTTGGGCTTGAATTGGGTTGGATTTGAGTTCATTTGGTACATGGGCCAATGTAGGTCAAATTGGGCTAACTTGGGCCAATGTTGGGCTAGGGTTGAAATTGATGTAAAATTAATGTTGGGAAATGTTTATGGGAGTGTTTCAAAGAGGTTTTGGCTTTGGTTGGGTTTTGATTTTGGGGTTTGGGCTTATTTGGGTTAGGTTTGGGTTTAGGTCAAAATTGAGCCTTTTAGCTTTGGGTTGAATTTGAGTGGGGTTTGGGTCTAAATTTTGGGTAAATCATGTTAGTGTTTTGTTTGTGGGGATGTTAGGGAAGGTTTAGAAAAGATTTTGGGTTAATTGGAGTTGAATTGGGTGAGTTTGAGCTAAGTTTGGGTCATGGGTCCAAATTGGGCTTTAAGGTCCAAAATGAAATTGGGTTCAAATGCCATTCAAATTGGACTTGGATTTGGTCTAGATTGGTGTTGGGGATGTTTAATTGAAGTTTAGAATTGAATTGGACCAGAATTTGGGTCAATTGGGTATGTTTGGTTTGACATTGGGTTCATTTTGGGTTAAAATGGGTCAAATTGGGGATTTTGACAAAAGTGGGGTAAATTGACAAAATTGGCCCATGGTGTAGTTAGACAAAATGACATTGGAAATATTTGAGATTTTCTGGAATTTTCTGGGAATTTTCTGAATTTTTGGATTTTTTGGCTAAGAGGGGCATTTTGGGTATTTGGAGGGTATTGGGAGGTATTTTTGGAATTTTTGGTATTTTTGGCTATGAATGATCAATTTGAGTGGTGTGGAAATGTTTGGGATTGGTTTTGAGGAATTTTGGGTGACTTTGGAGAATTTTGAAAAATTTGGGTAATTTCGAGGGTTTTGGGTAGGCTAGGCGGGTGTTGGGTCCCCGGGGTCAAAAATTAAAAATTTGGAAAATTAAAAATTTGGAAAATTGAAAATTGGGTAAAGGTAAGTGGAATGAAATCATTTTGGTTGAGCCATGAAGCCATATCAAGCCTACATGAGCCATGAAGGGACTCATTTGAGGCATTCATTATGTTGTTCCTAACCCTCTTAGCGAGGGCTTAGGGGTTAAGGACCATCCATGTGAATCACCTTCATGAGTCGAGGAGGTCGAGTTGGGTATAGGTGTGGTTTTAGGAGGTGTGTGAAAGTGTAGTGTGTAAGTGTAGTGTGAGTGTAAGTCGGCCCTTTCACCGGACCGAGGCCGCGGGGCGATCTAAGGCCGAAGAGTCCTATAGGAACTCATCCTTTAAACTTCCACATTTGATCTCGACCCTCACAGGTGATTAGGGGTCTACAATCGAGTTTGTGGAGTTTGCGGGGAGTTAAGAAGTGGTTTGAATTTCTAAGTGGTGGGTCCCGATTCTAGTCCTCTAAGATAGTCGAAGGAAAAGCTGAGGCTAGATCTAAGTACTAAAAAAGAAGAAGAGAAGACCTCATCGAAAATGAGGTCGACAAATGGACCCCCGATAGGTGTGGTGAGCTGACGGAGCACACCGCGCGTATTGGTGTTGACCGAAGCGATCAACAAAACCAACACGAAAGTCCGAGTGACAAACTTGGGACGAAGTAGAAGAACTTCGGCGGGGAGTGTCGAGTATATCTACGAGGCTGGAGATTCATGAACTCTCGGCGGGGAAAGGAAAAGGAGGTGAATCCCAAATCGCATGATGCGGGGAATTTCGATTTAGATTTCATTTTGTTTCAGTTTAAGTTTTGATGTGTAAGTTCAGATTTTAGCTTGAGTTTTAATTTAGATTGAAGTTTTGTTAAAATTAATTTGAAGGGATTTGAACTTGAAATGAAAATTGGAATTTTGTGGTTTTAGATGTAACATCTTCACCTCGAAAGAAAATTGAATTGATTGGATTGACTCATTACAATGAGGAGAGATCTCGGAAGCGATGTGGTATTGGATGTAAAATCCTTTACCTCGAAAGTTTGATTTCGATGTATTTCATGGCGATAGGGAAAGAACCTAAAGCGATGCGGTATCGGATGTAAAATCCTTAACCTCGAAGTGTTTGATTTTGATGTATTTCATTGCGATAGGCAAAGAACCTAAAGCGATACGGTCTCGGATGTAAAATCCTCGACCCGAGAATTTGATTTTGATGTATTTCATTGCGATAGGGAAAGAATCCTATAAGCGATGCGGTCTCGGATGTAAAATCCTCGACCCAAAAATTGGATTTTGATGTATTTCATTGCGATAGGGAAAGAATCCTAAAGCAATGCGGTCTCGGATGTAAAATCCTCGGCCCCGAAAATTAGATTTTGATGTATTTCATTGCGATAGGGAAAGAATCTAAAGAAATGCGGTCTCGGATGTAATATCCTCGATCCCAAAAGTTTGATTTTGATGTATTTCATTGCGATAGGGAAAGAATCCTAAAGCGATGCGGTCTCGGATGTAAAATCCTCGACCGAAAAGTTTGATTTTGATGTATTTCATTGCGATAGGGAAAGAATCCTAAAGCGATGCGGTCTCGGATGTAATATCCTCGACCCAAAAGTTTGATTTTGATGTATTTCATTGCGATAGGGAAAGAATCTAAAACGATACGGTCTCGGATGTAAAATCCTCGACCCAAAAATTTGATTTTGATGTATTTCATTGCGATAGGGAAAGAATCCTAAAGCGATGCGGTCTCGGATGTAAAATCCTCGGCCCAAAAGTTTGATTTTGATGTATTTCATTGCGATAGAGAAAGAATCTAAAACGATACGGTCTCGGATGTAAAATCCTCGGCCTCGAAAAGTTTGATTTTGATGTATTTCTTTACGATAGGGAAAGAATCCTAAAGCAATGCAGTCTCAGATGTAATATCCTCAACCCCAAAAGTTTAATTTTGATGTATTTCATTGCGATAGGGAAAGAATCTTAAAGCAATGCAGTCTCGGATGTAAAATCCTCAACCCCAAGAATTTGATTTTGATGGGTAATTGATTTTGCAAAGATTTGTAGTGTTGATTTGAAAAGTGTGGAATTTTGATGTTTCGAGAATTTCATGAAAGTTGTAAAAGATTTTTTGGAAAGAAACAGATTAGGAGGGAATATGTAGATGTTACATATCCCATTCAAAAGAGTTGATCGAAAGTTCTTTGGTTTGGATTGGATACAATTCCTTGCCGCTAGATCCGAATCGAAAACCTCGTGGCTCCATGTCGATGGAATCGGCCAGCTTCCATCCCGAGACGAAAGGAAAGAGTAGAACGGATTGGATTTAGATTTGGAAGGTTGAGTTTGAATTTGATTGAGATTTGATTTGAGATGCGGAAGGTTGAATTTGAATTTGATTGAGATTTGATTTGAAATTTGGAAAATCGAATTTGAATTTGATTGAGATTTGATTTGAAATTTGGAAGGTTGAATTTGAAATTTTGATTTAAAATTTGTGTTCATTTTGTTTGTCCTTTAACGATTCAAATTTATTTTATCGTTCATTTAATGGTCATGCGAATTTGGAGTTCATCGTCATTTTTTTAGATTTTTAAGGAAAATTTCCTCTTATTCTTTTTGTTTCTTTTCTGTTCTTCGTTCGAAGTTCATTTAACTTTAATGGTGTTTCCCGACAACTTGCACTAAAAGAGGTGAAGGCCAAAAATGTGACATGGTCACTTTCATTCCAATCATGTTGAAGATACATCATACGACTCGATCTAGAATACATCTCATTACAATCCATGTAGACTCGAAACGGACTATGTATGATCTTTGTCGATCCATCCAAAAGGCATCGTCGAAAATCCATGTACGAATAGTGAGGTACATGGTCGATAACATCACCTTCCAAGCCATCCTTGGCGAGGATGCCGTATGGATGTACGTTGGAGGTGTGATATTTTCCATGTAACTCGCGGCTCGTAAGGCGGAGGCTCTCTAGCTCCGGGTACGTTTGGAAGTGGTAAGGTGCTTTCATGTCATCCATCCTTCGAAAGTAGCGAGATCCGCTTCATTGGTACTCCGGTATGCGATGTTTAGCGACATACTGCTCCGTTGCCTTTTAGTATCATGACGGAACCTACGGTAATGGTATCTTCTGCGGCCCTCGGAACTCACACAGGCTTGCTATCCGGAGGTCGGATCCGAACATGATATTACATTCGTTCGGAAAGAAAGCTGTGCGAAAGGTTCGACAAAGTCGTGGTGATGCATGTGCGGGGGTATGCGGTCACCACTTCTTGTAAATGTTAATGATGCAAGCTGTTGGGTATGCGATCTGCTGGCGGTACCCTCCATGTTATCATTCTCTTTACCATCCTTTTGATGACCAATGGCATTGGATCTACCTTGCCATGACGGAGTATCCCGGTGGGTTTCCCTTCTGTCTTCGCGAAGTTGTAGCAACATCCACATTGTATTGTAATTCTCCCTTTCCACGGCATCCATCTACGGGGTTCGAGTAAGTGTTTTCTTTTAGGCGGCTGCTCGACCCATTCTTTTCAAATCCGGATGCGGTCCACGATTTGTTGTGTTCGTATTACGAAAACACGTACGTATGTAGCTCGAGGCCTTCAGTATATTGATCCTCACGCCTACGATTCTCTCGAAGTATTCGAAAGTTTTCTTCTCGACATTACGCATTCTTTCTAGCTCGTGATTACGGAATAATCGCAAATGGCGAGGCACGGTGACGTCTTGTGGGATATATGGCTCGATCCTTCGCGTTCTCACTGCATACCTCGACTCCTCGGGGATGGTCTCCGTCGGGACATCCTCCGGGGTTGCTCTGCAGACAAGGTTATGCATTGCGGGTGGCTTTATCTGGTGGAGTGGTAGCCTTCCTTCTTCTGATCTTCTTGAGATTTCCTTGGTCTCTTACGGTATCTTCGGAGCTGGCCTCCTTTCTTCGGAGTTCTCGACGAACCGGTATCCTTGAAGTATATGCACCTGGTAGTAGCGATTGCCTCGTCGCGCGGTCGCATTGCTAGTTTAGTTAACATCTTGCGGATACGGCGATTTTTATTTCTTCGGCGAGTTCTTTGTGAGAGTAGCTCTTCGTACTTCTGAATTTACGTAGGCGCGGCGGCGACAATCACTGCCCTCTGCTGTAGCGACCACGGACTTGATTCTTTTGTCCTCCTCGAGTGTTTGTTTTCCTTTTCTTGCGGCTTGGGTTGGTGGCTTGGGCCACCCACTTTCATTCTTGTCGGCGGGTAGTTCCTCTCGGTCGGTGGGACCCGGTCGCTTTCCTCGTATTGCGGGCACTGCTGGTGCGAAGTACGAGTCGATCTACATTATCGCTCCATCTTTCACCCTCTTTTCGTCGAGTGCGAGGCTTACGCCATTTCTAAAGTTCGGGACCCGACCGCCGTTCGACATTTCCTGCGAAAAGACAAGGAAAAGGATCAGGGGCTGTCTTAAGAACAAGAACATTAAGAAAATGTTTATTAGAGACAGTTTTCTTTCTTTTTTTATTTTTTTATTTTTTATTATTCCTTTTATATTTTTAAATTCAACAGGAATAAAATGGGAGAAGATCGAAAAAAGATTTTGATTTGGAAGAGAGGACAAGGAAAACTTTATTATCATGATTTTATTTATTTTAGCATATTTTTTTATTTTTTATTTTTTTAAATTTTTGTTTTGGGTTCGGACCCAGTCATAAGTAATTACTTCGCCCGTGCTTCTAGGGATGAGGAATTCATTCCTTCGAAACATCAGGTAGCGTAATACTTTTTCAAGTATCGTCCGTTGATCGGAAGCATATGTCTTTCTCCTTGGCAATTCACTAGGTTGGTAGGAGCCTCTGAGTAGCTTGCCTCGACCACTGAACGGCCCTTCCCGAGTGGGTTCAAATTTTCCTTCTATCTTGCGGTGTGCGAGAATAGGTCTCTTGAGAACGAAGCTAAGTCACCGACTTTGAAGGTTCTTGGGCGTGACCGATCTGTCATGGGTTTGAACCATCTTAGCTTGGTATAGTTCTAAATTCTAGCTGCTGGCTGCAAGTCTTTTCCTTCCGGGCTTTCGAATTCCTCTAGTCGTAATTTGGCATTCTCTTACGTTGTGATTTTGTTTGCTAGCTGCAATTACGAGTGAAGGAAGGTTTGGACCTCTAAGGGTAACATCTTGCCTCGGACCCATACACCGGAGCGTAAGGTGTCGCTTGAGTAGGAGTTACGAAGGTTGTCCGGTAGGCCCATAAGGCTTCTAATAACTTCTCGTGCCAATTTCTCTTATTATCGTCCAAAGTTTTCTTTAAAATTTGAACGAGAGTTTTATTGAAAGCCTCGACCGGGCCGTTTGCTCTTGGATAGTAAATTGTTGAATACCGCCGGTCGATTTCGTGTCTCTCGATAAAATTGTTGATTTGCGTGCTTCGAATGCGACCGGTTATACGAGATGATCTGCGCGGCACTCCGAAACGGTAGACAACTTGGTTCTTGAAAAGCGTAGCACGTGGTGTGCTTTCACTTCTACGAGTGGAGCTGCCTCTGCCCTTGGAAAAGTAATGCGTGCACGCAAGAATGAAGCGATGTCCTTTTGAAGATGGTGGTTCTATTGGACCCACTATATACGTGCCCCGACATTCGAATGGCCGCGACGCGATTGTCGGATGTAGCACATTTGGAGGTTGGTGTAGAACCACTCCGTGCACTTGGCATTGGTGACGGCTCTTAGCGATTTTCATGCGGTCGGTCATCATCGAGGGCCGGTAGTACCACTAGTCTTTTAATTTTCATTTTCATCTTCGGACCGGTGGTGAGCGCCGCGGAGTCTGAATGCACCTCTTTAACAATTTCACGGGCCTCGGACCCGCTTAGGCACCTTAGCCGCATTTGATCGAAAGACCTTACGTATAACGTGTTGTTTATGAATGCGTAGGACGGAGTTCTTTTCTTGATACGATGGGATAGCGACCTATCGTACGGTAGTTTTCTGTTTGCGGGTAGTACGTTAATGGTCGTCGCCCGATCTTACGTGTTTTTACATCCTTCTTCATGTTGATTCTTTTTCTTCTTCGATTTGTGTATTGTGTATACGTCGAGTTGTGATAGGACTGACGTCAGTGAATCGACACTTCCTGCGATTCATCTTGCAAGCGAGGCAAATTCTTTTGCGAGGTGGGCTAACGCATGCTGCTTAAAGCGTTTTCTTTTCTTGGAATTTTGTAGATCGTCGCATTCGAATGCTGTTCAACAATTTGTATGGCATCTTTGGAAGTATTGCTCGAGTCTTGGCTTTAAAATTATGTCTTGTCCGGCGATACTGTTGAATGATTAGCTGCGAATCCCCGTAGATGTTGATGTTTGTTATCCCCATTTGAATAGTTAATTCCGATCTGTTGTGAGAGCTTCATATTCGCTTCGTTGTTTGTACATGGCTACGGTAAGTGGTAGGAGTATCTTAACATCCCCGCTCCGTTGTTATAAAGATTAGTCGATTCTGCCTTGCTTGGGCACTATCACTTGCGATTCTTCATCTTTGTGTCTTGAAGATGCTCCGTCGAAATATAATTCCCGACGTCGGTCATCGGGGTCTTCTAAGCTCATTATTTGTTCATACGGAAAGTCGTCGTTGAGAGGAGATTCTGCCGGCAAAGGGTGTCTTTGCGAGGAAGTACTGCTAGGACTTGTCCCTTTACGGCATGAAGAGGCACGAAAGTTATATCGAATTGCGATAATATCATTGACCACGCAGCGAGTACGCCGAAGCGTTGGACGGGTCATCGAGTATTGCGATGGATTAAATTTCGAGATCGGAGTTGACCTTATGAGAAAGCATGTAATGCACGAGCTTTTGAGCGGCGAAGATCGAGGCGAAGCGGTGCTTTTCGATTGTGGGATACTTTATTTACGTCGGAAGTAAACCACGGCTTAGGTAGTAAAGAGCATTTTCTTTACCCTCATCATTGACACAGGCTAACGGGGCTCGAGTGAGTCGTCTAAAGCCGCGGTATAAAGTATCGACGGTCTACACGAGGCTGGAGGCTGCTAAGACGGGAGGTGTCATTAAATATTGTTTAATGTCCTCGAAGGCCCTACGGCATTTCTCTTCCCAAATAAATTTGGCGTCCTTTTTAACTAATGCGAGAAAGGTGACACCTACGACAAGTTTGAGATAAAGTGTCGAAGATATGCCGGCTTCCCTTGAAAAGATCGTAGTTGTTTTAAGGTTTTGGGAGGCGGCATTTCTAAGATAGCTTTAATCTTTTCCGGGTCGATTTCAATTCCACGATGTCGGACGACGAATCCTAAGAATTTCCGGAGGTGACGCGAAGGCGCATTTTAAGAGATTCATCTTAAGGTTAAATTGTCTTAATCGTTCGAAAACAATTCTCGAATCATACGGGTGGTTTTCCTTTACTTTGCTTTTGATGACCACATCATCCACGTAGCACTCGACTTGATTGTGGATGAGATCATCAAAAATTCTTGTCATCGCTCTCTGGAAGGTTGCTCTGCGTTCTTCGGTCCGAATGGCATCATTTGTGTAGCAATATACTCCGATCGGCGTTACGAATCTTTGTAAGTTTTTCATCTTACGGAGCCATTTTTATGCTGGTTGTATCACGAAGATCCATCCATGAATGAGAATATCTCATGTGTTGAAGCAATGTCGATCATTAATTACGGGATCGGTAGAGGGAATTCATCTTTTGGACATGCCTTGTTTAAATCTTTGAAATCCGCACAAATTCGATACGACCATTCTTCTTCATGGCTGGTACCACATTGGCTAACCAAGTCGGGTATTGTTCTTCACGGACAAATTTGGTGTCTATTAGCTTTTTAACTTCGAGCTATGACTTGTTGTTCGATTTCTAGACGCATTCTTCGGAACCTTGTCGGCTAGAGCGAGTAGGATCCACTCCTAGCTTATGGTCTGCGACCTGCGGAGCTAATCACGGCATCTCATCGTAGCTCCAAGCAAAACGATCTTTAAATTCCATTAATAATTTGATTATTTCTTCGGAATCTTCTTTATTGAGTAAGGAGCTAACAAAGGTAGGTCTAGGCTCTTTGCTTAGTACCTAAGTTATCTTCAGTTAATTCATCTATTGTAGATTTGATCTCTTCTTCGAACTACGGTGGAGCGTTTCCAATTTGTAAATCTTGAACTCTTACGTAGTTTCCATGCGGTTTTCATTAGACTCGCAAGTGACAACCGAAGCAAAATTCGGTATCGTCGGCGATCTCTTGTGTCGAATCCGAGACCATGCTTTGAATTAGGTGGACGACGGAGTTATTCCATAAATTTTCAAAATGTTGTGATTGACCTTTTGTCCATTGTCGAGGTAAGAAACTACGGCTGAATTAAATTTTGAATACGGGGAGAGTACCACTCGAACGGCAATTCCATTAATTCGATGAAGTAGCATCTTGAGTTGTACATTATTTTTAGTTTTGGAGGAAGGAGCACCACGGTAGAATTTGATGGGCTTTGCACCGCCGCTACGTACCTCTTTGACCACCATACCCTCGATCTTATTAGAATGGATCGGGGTCAGGGTCATAGTATGTACATAGTGGTTAATCTTCTCGTACATCGATTTATATTCCTCGTTCTTTTCATCTTCGAGAGAGATCTGAATTGCGGCTTCTTTTGACTTATTGTCGTTGCTTCTTGCTTGATCTCTTTTTCTTCTTGAGCTATCTTCCCGATCGACATTGATGGTGGTTTCCTCGTCCAGTCGTCCTAACGTCTGCTGCCACGACCTCGTCCCCGGCCTCGACCTCGGATGCGAGTTGTGGAGAAACCTTCACCATCTCGTCGTAAGGGAGTGGTGAGTGAGCTGTTGGACTAGAATTTCGGAGTTCTTCGTCGTCCGAACTTCCTTTGCTTCATTTGTTATGGTATCTCTGGAGAAGATTGTTTTCTTCGGGGGTGCGTAATAAGCTGCATCTTCATGGATTCCAATTTCATTTACGGAGAATGGTTGTAAGTCGCCTTTGATGCAATGTTCTCCTCCATCGTAGTATTTGATGCACTGATGTAGAGATGATGGTACCATCCGGTTCTCATGTATCCATGGTCGGCCCAGTAGAGCGTTGAATGACGTTTACGAATCGATTATGTGAAATTTCGCGGTTGTCTTTGCCAAGTCACCGGTCTTCATTAGTAGTGTGATTGATCGAGGGCTCTTTCTCCTTTACGGTTGAATCCTCTTAATAACATTTTGTCAGCTTCGAGCTCGCGAGCATCGATTTCCAAGTATCGCTAGCGTTCGAAGATTCATTATATTGATTGATGCTCCGGATCCACTGATACTGCGGAGAGTGTAAACTTCCCGATTATAGCCGAAATGTACAACGGTCGGTTGTGGTCTGTCGTCCCAGTAGTAGGTCATTGTCAGTGAAGGTAACACCTCGTTGTTCCTTTAACGAGCGAAACCTCATCTAAGGAATCTCCAGGTCATTTGAGCTAAGCGAATTTTGGATCGAGCAAGGCCTTGATCGGAGCTTCTCTCATCTCCTTTGATAAGTTGAGAGCGTCGTAGATGCTTAGTTTGGTCGGTAGTTTCCTAAGATGGGCTAGCACGTTGTAGTCCACTTTATTTTCATGTGTCTCGATTTCTTCTCGAATGGGTATTTCTTACGTCGGGGTTGGTTCTTCTCGAACAACCGCACGCTTTCCTTTGTCCTTTGGACCCATTCTCGGAGGTAGAACTCTTCCACTTCTTAAGTTGACTTCGCTAATTTCTTCGAATCTAGTATTGAGTTTCTTGGTGTTTCCTCTCTGAATCGGAATGACGGAGTTCTTCCGGATTAGCTTCGAGTACGAAGGCTCCAACTCTGTTGTGAGTTGGAGCTCCTCGAAACTCGCAAATAGATTCATTGCTTGTTGAACTCTCGTAGCCTCCTCGGTGGATGTCTTCTTTGTCATTGTGATCGTCGAGATTGTGTATGATTTGAGAATTGTTATTTGTATCGGAATCGACGTCCGGATTAAGTTGGTTGTCGCTAGTTACGTAATCGTTAGAAACGATCGAAAACGTAGCCAACGTCATAACCCTTATCATTATAAGATCCCATCGGAGTGAGTAAATAATCATACGAGTCGAGAGGTTCGAGGGATTTCTCCCAGAATCGGAAACGACCATCCTAGGATAAGCGGCCCCTAGTACAGCCTTAAGAGTCTCGGTCTTTTCTTCTTCATCGATTTTCTTCTTTTCTTCGATTGTCTCTTGTTGAGGTGGTTCTTACTATCATAAGTGATAGTGTCGAGCTTGACAGGTTTCGAACTACGAATTGAAGCTCGCACGAAGTGGTTTGGATGCGATCCAAAATCTTCTTCGAAGACTTTGTCGAAGCGGTAGTCCATCCATCATCGGTCGCATAGGGATGCTATCGGAACAATGAGATCCGTCGAGATAACATTGACGGAACCTCCTTTACGGGGTTCCTTCATGTATTCCTTCGGGATTGTTATGTTCCCTTTTCGAAGATTGTCGTTGAGCCGACTTTTGAAGGTAATACAATCTTCATCTTGTGTCACGAGCATCCAGGTGGTATGGGCGAAAGTTGGGATCACCTTTCTTGTCGACTTCTTACGAGTCTCTTAGGTTATGGCGGTTGGAAATGCAGAGTCTTCATCGGAGCTGCGGAACATTTTCGGCCTTGCCTCATTCTTGAACGGATACTCCACTGCTCGAAGCTCCCTTAACGTACGTTGTGGACGAGGTGGTTGTTCATACTTGTTGAGATGAGCGATAGATGGGTCGGGGTTGCTTGGTGATTACGTTGAATTTGTTGCGGCCGTTCGACGGTATTTGTATCGGTTGCTTGCCTTTATCGGCTATCTGCGACGATCCGGACTTCTTTTCAAAAGTTTTCACGGGCTTACGTTTGTCTGTTTTGTCGGTGAAACTTAATTGCTTCGCCTCCTCTTGCAAGCTTCGGCCTTGCTTAACGACTTCTCGAAAGTCTTAATAGTAAATCCCTTGAGGAGAAGTGCTTATCGGACCATGAATGCTCTTTAGTAAAATGCCAGTGCATCTTTGTTCTTATAGGCTGTGGCTCACACTTCATACTTAGGTTCCTCCATCGAAGTATGTAGTCCACTAAAGTTTCATTCGGCTTCTGCTTTTCTACCACTAAATCACTATAGTGATGTGGTGCTCGAAACTCCGACAAATCGCTTGATGAAGAGGTTCTCTAATTCGAAAATGTCTTCACTAGAACCGTTCGGTAATTCGCATACCGATCAAAGGTGATTCACGACGAGTTGCGACAAATTGTCGGAAGAGTAAAGCATCACTTCCGCCGGCGTTGCAACAAGCGGCACGAAAATGTGCAACATGCTTGCCGAGGGTTTCCGGTTCCATCGAAAGGTCTTGAACGAGAGGTGGTACGAAGCCTTTCGGATATTGTACGATCGTCGAATTCTTCGCGGTAAGGTCTACCGTCCGAATGGATGTCCCGCTCTTTGATTGTGCCAAGGCTTCTCGCATTTCTTGTTCCACCATGCTCTATGATATCCTTTTCGGAATCATGCTTTGTGTTGCATCCTTTTTTAATTGATCATCCCCGTTGACGGATGTAATCTCCTTTCCTCCGTCTACTGATGTGAATAACTTACGGGGTGTTTCTCTTGGGGGTTGAGCACGACTACGGAGAGTGGCTAGAGGCTGCGGCCATCTCTTCATCCTCTTTGCCATTTGGGAGATCGTATCATCTTTCTCTTGAAGGCTGCATCCTCATCACTTCGGCTCCTCTCTTTACGTGGTACTGCGGGAGCACCTTGTGAAGGCGACGAAGCTCGTGTTTCAACCATGTTAATTTCTGCATATTCATCATCCATGAACTACGACGAGTCGACTTCATCTCCGAATTTTTCTTCTCTTTCTCTTGCTAATCGCTGAATATCGGTTCTTAGCTTTTCCATAGCATCTTCTAATGGTCTTTTACGTACATCTTTGTAGTTGTCATGCGATAGGCTGTCGGGTTTCCTTCTTATGAGTTCCCTTCAGCTGCGGTAGCGCTTTCTTCGGACTCGAGTCTCTGACGAGACTTTCCTTCTCGGGTTGTTGTTTTAATCTTAATTGTCCGTGAGTGGGACGCCATACCATCCTTCAGCGACGGAAGGCCTAGGACCGGATGGTCCGTCGGTCGAATCTTTGGAAGGTGGTATCCTCCACGATATGTAAACACTGAAACAACAACGGGTGGGCTAGCCTTCATCTTCTTATTCGGCTTTTCCGCGGCGATAGCGAGGTTCTACTCGTGGCCCAAGACGGGATTTGGCGGCACCGTCCTATTCTTCTTAAGATCTCCGATACAGATCATTTCTCTTTCTTTGCTAACTTCTCAATCACAGTCTGTAGTCGGGCGAATGGTGTAATCCTAGCCCTTTTCTTTCAGCTGCCGCTATAGTATGCGGGTCGAGGTAATGTGGAGGCAATCCTGCGGACATTTTCCTCGTCGATCTGCGGCGGAAAGGGGATGGAATCTACTTCCTTCCAAAAGGGGTGTATATTCGAGCAATGGTATGTATTCGGGTAGTGGCGTGTACTCGAGGATTTCTTCAAGAAAGCGACTTCGGCGGCTACGGCCTCCACGGCAATCTTCCGCACTCTGTTTCTCCTGCGAGTCCGTGTTAGGGGTGGAACCCTTGAGTTGGACCCGATTTCAAAAACAGAAGGTCTTGCACGGAAATCTGTACCCTCCACGGTAACATGCTCGTTACGGATTTGAACTTCCTTCCCCTTCGGTTTGGCGGAAGCCGGGGTAGGTGCGGAGACGACTAGACCGGTGGGGGTAGAGATAACGGTCCTTCATGGACGGCGGTATTCCTCTCGGTTGGAACCCTTTGCGGGGAGGGAACTCTTGGGTTGACTTAAGGTTGAACTCGATCGAAAGGTCTTTCGGTTTCATATACTTTGTTGTCGGTGCGAAAAGGGTAACGTCGATGATCTTGACATTTGTGTTCTCGAATCCTTGTCCAAACCGGATGATCCCATTGTCGGGCGGCTCATCCTTGTAAACGGCGAAGTCGAGTCCGTTGGTGAAGGAGAAAATTAGCTTTGGGGCTTCCATTTACGCGAGGTAGATTCGATTGTCGGTCCGAGTTATGCTTCTTCTCATCGGGACGAAAAGAAAGGAATCGAAAAGAGTCCGAACACATTCTTTTTCATGTATTTATAAAAAGGAGTTATTTGTTAAAAGAGTCATTCATTAGAGGGTTTGTTTATTAGGAACGGAATGTTCAAAGGTGTAGAGAAGGTAAAGAATCCGATTCAGAGTTAGAAGGGAAAAGAAAGTCTTATGCGAAGACTTCTCGACTCGAAGGACTACTCTAAAATAACACCGATGGGGGTCCACCCCACCTCGGAAATGAGGTAAAAGGATCTCGGAACCTCTCTGTTTAGGGGTGTCTAAACGGTGGCTCCTAAATCCGAGAGAATGTTGGCTATACTCGTTCGAGGTAGAAATGAACATAGTATTCCAACGGAAAGAAGGGTAGTTTGATCCACTAGGGACATGGATACACTACCGATTTTTGAAAGCAGAACTATCTGATTAAAAATGGAGAGAGGAATTTTCCCCAGCGGAGTCGCCAGAAGTTGTACGGCTTATTTTTAGGTTATGTGTTTTGAAAAGGGGGTCGCCTACAGAAATTGTCAGCTAATTTTTTATATTTTAAATTTAATTTAAATATATATATAGTTTAAAAGATAACATTTGATTTTGAAAGTAATTTTAAGTTTAAAAGTTTTAAGATATGAAATCAAGCCGATCTCGCATCCCGAATAGTTTATATAAACGAGCACCGCACCACAAGCCATGTATCTATCTCGAAGAATAGACACACTTTGCTTGATGATGGGGCTCGATTAAATAAACTAGGAGATTTGTGACATCCGTTTGGTGTGCGAACCAATTTTATATGCCAGACAAGTTCCCAGCTTAATATAAATGAATTAAGCGGGGTTTATATTACACGGGTTCTTAAAGTTCCCTATAAGGGCGAAGCCCCTATAGTTAATTACATCTTAAGTGACGGGAATCACCTAAGAAAACTCTCGATAATAATTAGTAGTTACGCTTAAATCTCGAAGTTTAAGTTTTCGAGGATTGAATTTTAGAATTTCAATAGGGAATGGATCAAGTTTGGAACATTTTGTTTTGGGAATTCAAAGGAAGAAAGGTAGGAGAAATTACAGATTCGAAGCGAACTTCGGTAATTTCCCGACTATCCTATTGTTTGGCTTGAATTTAGGAAAATCCTAATGTTTATTTAATGTTTTAATCTTGCCAATTTTAATTAATTAGGATTTATATTTGTATGATAAAATCATACAAATAGCCTTGAAGACGTGAGGGTTTATGTCGTACCAAACGACTACCTCGGAGTCCTAAGACCGGTTAGGGCTTAATTTACATGATATGATCATGCAAATGCCTAACGAAGAGCTGAGGATTTATGTTGCACTAGGCAAACTACCTCGAAGTCCTATGGCTTGGTTATTTAATTCTAAGAATAGTTTCTGTGATGTAGACTTCGAGTTTCTTGATGACGATGGCCGTGCTTACCCACCATGCTTCGAGCTCCTTGTTGTTGCGAGAGGTTTAGTTTTAGAAGATTGTAATCGAAAGAGAGAGAAGAGTTTGGTTTTAGAAATCTTAAATTCAGTGTTTTTTATGTTTTAATTAAAACAAATCTTAAAGTTGATTATAACAACACCGGTTAAGATCCCGCGGTTCCATCCTTCAGGCATCGTTATTTTTATCGGATTCACTTAGTCCGGATGAATTTGCTAAACTCAACTAAATGAGTTCCACACTTTCATTTAGGCCAGTGGGAAATCCCGTTAGCGACACGTAGGTTACATCATCAGAGGTATTCCAGATCATCCAACAAGACGTTTTAATTTAGTTGTAGTTGTAGTTTTGTTGTTTTGTTTGTGATTAAATTTTGAGTTGTTTTATATTTTGAAATGTTGTGGCGGTGAATTTTATCTTGCAATGACTTTTAATTTAGTTTTGGTTTCGGTTTTAGGGACTACCCTAAAGGTTTTGGTTTTCATGCAACGAGTTGTTTATCATGCGAGAAAGGTAAGTGCGATGCGATTAAATAAATTGCAATAAGGTAAATTGCAATAAAATAAAAGCGTACTGGAGGGTCTTCCCGTCATCCCAAGCTGCACTTAAAACACAATTAGAATATTTAAGCATTTAAAGTAAGTTCTAGGTAAAGCTAAGGGAAGGGTTATGGTTTTCTACCAAGTTCCTAATCACATGGCTAGTCATTTCCTATGACGTCTAGGTTCTTGTATTTTGGGTTTGAGGACGATTTTCTTCATCGAAGAACAATTAAGTTCGATTGTTCTTATAAACATCCTATCATATTGAGGAAGTGCTTAAGACGAATCTTAAACATCTTTTGATATCTCTAGGATTGTTTTAAGTCGAGAGAATTTAATTATACAAATAAATTAATCGTCCAGGAGTTCGAAGTTTTGTTATCTTGCTCGGTGAACTAGGACATTTGAATATCCTATGAGTGAAGTAACACTTACTTAACACTCGATTTAAGAGTTATGACAACAAAGAGCTTTCGAGGGCAAATGGATGTTGAAATGATTTGTGATTTAGTTTAATTTCAATTAATGGGTTTAAGTTTGGAATAGTGTTCGAGTTGTTTTAGATTTATTTTTGAATTCTTTATGTCTTAGGTGATGTTATATTTAATTTAATTTAATTTAATTTAATTTAATTTAATTTAATTTAATTTAATTTGGTTTAGTTTTAATTTTAATTTAATTTTATTTTTAATTTTAATTTAATTTTAATTTTATTTTAATTTGATTTTATTTTTTATTTAATTTAATTTAATTTAACATGCTTTAATTTAATTTAATTTAATTTAATTTAATTTTAATTTAATTTAATTTAATTTAAGTTAATTTAATTTAATTTTATTTTAATTTTAATTTAACATTTTATTTTTTATGCTTTAAAGATGATTTAATTTAATTATTAAAGTATTAATTTAATTGAAATTTTGAATAAATTTAGTTTAAATGTTTTAATTTTAATTTAATTTAATGATTAAGTCTTTTAGCATTTTAAATCTTGAGTTTGGATTATCATTTTAATTAGCAATTAAATATTATTGAGGTGATTAATTTAGGGATTTTTAGATTAAAGAATAAATCTCTTTCTAATAATATCCTCTATTTTAATAATTCTAATTTTTTTATTATTCTTCGAAGTTTAATTAATCAATTGATTAAGGTTAATTTTAATTAATCTTAAAAATGATTGATGAGTTTCTATCCTTTAATTATTTAAATTTCAATCATCCAAATCAAGTTAAGATCAAATATTTTACTCTTTCATTTTATTAAGCCTAAAGTTTTTTTAATTAAGGGTTAAAATTTTAATTACCATTTTGCCCTTCAAGCTTAATAATTCCATAACTCACTAAATTGAGCTTAAGTGAACTTGAAATTTTTATGTGACTTCTCTCATATGTCGATCAAGACATTAGAGGAGAAAATGTGATTTTTACTGTATTTAATTTATTTATATAATTATTTTTGGTGAAAAATGAGAATTTTCAAGGAAAATTTAATAACATGACCAAGGGAAAGTTTCTATCCTTAAGAAAATCATGGGATATTCCTAATGACCAAAGGACCACTTGGACCAATTTTGGTGATTTTTTGAATTATATTATTTTTATTATAATTATTTTGAGTTTTGGAGTATTAATTAATTTAAAAATAAAATAAATGTTGAAAAATGAATTTTCTATTTTTCAAAATTCTTTCTGATATCAAGGAAACCAGAGAACCAATTTTTATAATTTTTTGATTTTTATTTGATTTATTAGAATTATTTTAGTGGAAATGCTAGAAAATACATTTTTTAATTTTAAAATTACCTTAGGGCTTTAAAATTTAATATCTCATCATAGAGACTTAAGAAAAATATGGGATTTGTTCCTAAATGATTAAAATTTAAAATGTGACATTTTGGTTAATTTTATTATTTTTGTGATTTTTATTATTTTTTAATTATTAAAATATTAAAATAATGCAAAAAATCAACTTTTTGGAAAATTAAAATTTTAATTTTCTTAAATTCCCCTGATATCAGAGAGGCTCCAAAACCAATTTAGTGAATTTTTGAAAAGGATTTTGAAAGTTATGAATTTTTAAAGTTTAAAATTGGCTAAATGACTTAATCAACCCATTTGATAGGGCTAACTCGAGTCGATTGACTTCAAACTTTTATGGTGGGTTCCTCCGATCCTAAAGGTCATTGGAGAATTGATTTCAAGTCAATTTTATGTGTGATTAGCTCTAATTAATTAGAACTCCATTTTGGGTGTTTAAGCGATTAGGGTTATTCCATGTGAGTTAACTCGAAACCTATTTTTCCTAGGGTCTTACGGTCATAATAAACATCACCAAATTTTCCTAGAATTTATTTCACAACATGCTAATTATTAGAATTAAAATACTCGGAATAGTGACCTAGAATTGAAAAATCAATAACTCTTCATAGGGGTGGCCTCGACTTTGGAAAATTCGGGGAATGTTCCCAAGTTCGGAGGCTTAAAAGCTCTATGGTCTCATGCCATGGTGAATTGTATACATGCATGGAGAATTGAAATAGTGCGAGAGAGTAAATAAATAATTAAAAATAAAATACTTGATGAAATTAAATGATTTCTTTTCCACATTATTCTCCTCATGTTCAGCGAGCGATAGGGTATTTTTATTTTATTTTTCTGATTTTCCTACACAAAGTTATGCATTTTTGAAGTTTAGGGAATTAAATAAATAGGAAAATAACCTAATTTCCTACTTATCCACGCGGCGCCGACTCGACATAGGCATCTCCGAAGCGCCGCGTGTCGTCTTCGATTCGGCGCCGCCATCCGACTCGGCGATCCGGGGCCCCGTGGGTCGCGTACCGACGCGGCTGTACGGCTCGATCCGGACCGTCCGCTCGATACACGCTCGATCCAGAGCGGCTCCCGGTCATCGTCTACGGCGGGTGTGCACCCGTGGCCGTCGACCTTCTAACCCTAATTTCTCGCTCGATTCTCGACGGATTTTCGTGTTCTTATGCTCTATGGATTCGTCTTGAGGAGACGAACACATCCATACTGGTAAACATGTATTTAAATTGACTCGAATTAAATGGAGAATCTTTGTAAGCTCGGGAAGAAGAGTGAGTCCATACCTTTGCTCGAGAGAAGTGAAGCTTCGATGCGAGAGTTGTGTCACCTTCGATTGGGTCCGAGCAAGCTCCGGATGAAGTCCCTTGGCACAGTGAATTGTCTTGGTAAGATTTCGACCAAGCCAGATCACAAGCTTGGAGGTGGAAGCGATGGCTGGCACAGTGAGGGGGCTTTCTTTGGTAAACTTCTTCCCTTGGTACAGTGAAGGTGTAGGATCAATCAATTTGTGGATTGGTCCACTGTGAAGAAGTGTCCTGGTTTTTGTCTTGAAGTTTGAACTCGAAATTGAGCTCGGTTGGAGGAATTGAGTTGGAATCTAGTGGGAATCAAGTGCTGCATGTGTGGAGAGTGGTCTGGAATGATTTTGGCAGAGTTTCCTTAAGGTTGTTTCAGCACACCTTTCATGGCCGAGAGGGGTGGTGTTTAAATAGGAGAGGCTGGAGGCTCTCCCAGGGGAAGTTAGGGCTCGGGATCGAGTGCTCTTGGCGAGGGAAGAACAGTCTACGATGGCACGCTGGGCATGGGGCGACTCGGCAAGGTGGAATTTCAATGCTTGGCTCCTTCCCATGTCTCGGCCATGGCATTTTCCGGCGGCCCAGGTGGCTGGCCGGCAGGCATGGGTCACCCTCAGGGTCAGGTGGGTCAGGGCTGGAGGTTTGTGCAGTCAATTGGCCATGGACATGTGTAAAGGGCTTGGATTAAAATGGTATGGGGGAGAGGCCATTTTGGGTTCAAATGAGTCAACCCATGGTTTTGGGCTAGGTTCACCACCCGAGGCTCGGTTTTGGGCTGAAAAGAGTCACTTGGGTCGGCTGAGAAAATGGTGTGGTCTCCATCAAAATAGTTTAAGTTAATTTTTGGTTATGGTGTTGCATTAAAGAGGTTAAAATGGCTTAAGGAAGACTTAGGAAAGGACTCCCTCTTCTTGCCATTAATGGCTTGGTGACAAGTCGAACCCCCCATGGCTTCATGTGGCTTGTCCATGGCTTGCATGTGGCTCCATTTGGCTCATCCTTGGCTTAGGAAAAGTGGATTCATTTATATGAAAAAGGAATTTGGAAATTTTTGCAATTTAGTGGAAATTTAGATGGTGCTTGATTTAGGTTGATTTAATGATTGATTTGGGACTTAGGAATTGATCCTAATTAAAGGGATGATGAGAAGGAATTGTCAATGTGGGCTTTGGAATGGGTTTGGGCTTTTGGATTTTACTTTAGATGGGCTTTTAAAATGGTTTAGGGAAGTGTGCTTTTGGATTTTAAAATGGACTTTAGGATGAAAGTTTGGTAAAGGCTTGGGCCAAATAATTGTTGGGTTTGGTTTAGGGATGTTTCATGAGTGATTTGGAATAAATTTGAGGTGGTTTGGGCTTGAATTGGGTTGGATTTGAGTTCATTTGGTACATGAGCCAATGTAGGTCAAATTGGGCTAACTTGGGCCAATGTTGGGCTAAGGTTGAAATTGATGTAAAATTAATGTTGGGAAATGTTTATGGGAGTGTTTCAAAGAGGTTTTGGCTTTGGTTGGGTTTTGATTTTGGGGTTTGGGCTTATTTGGGTTAGGTTTGGGTTTAGGTGAAATTGGGCCTTTTAGCTTTGGGTTGAATTTGAGTGGGGTTTGGGTCTAAATTTTGGGT